>MU224306.1:722078-745194 GCA_018584345.1 Thuja plicata
GTAACTCCCAAGTCTATGAATGCCACCATTCATAAGTGTGTGAGGGCCAAGTGTGAGATTCCTCTTAAGGAGGAATAAACTAATTTAAAAATTACAATAAATATTTGTCCTCACATATTCCACTAGAAGACAAAATAGAATGTAGTGGAAAGAAGACAAAAAAGAAGTATATTAGGATACCTTGGCTTATATCCTAATATATTACAACAAAGATTAATAGTCTAACCTTGGTTTATAAATACACCAAGGAAAGATTACAAATTCTAACAACCTTCTTGTTGTAGCCCTTGGACATATGTGCTTGATACACTTTGAGGTGATCAAACGCTTGTTGTCTGCGCTTATCTAATAGGTCCAAAGATTTCACCCTATCTATGTGATACTGCTCATCAGTAACCAGACCTTGTAAAGATATCCGCAAAGATGGGATTTCAACCTCAATAGGTAGTACTACTTCAGCACCATAGACTAGAGAAAATGGTGTGGCTCCAGTTGGTGTTTTGATGCTTGTTCTATAGGCCCATAGTGGCGGATTCAGTTGTAGATGCCAGTCCCTGCCAGACTTACTCACAATTCTATGTAGAATCTTGACAATATTCTTGTTAGATGCCTCAGCTTGTCCATTACCTTGAGGGTAATATATTAAGGAGTAGTGTTCATTAATATGGAACTGTTCACAAAGGTCATCAATTTCTTAATTTTTAAATTGGCCCCCATTGTCTATTACAATTGAAGAGGGTATCCCATATCTACAAATAATGTAGTTCAGAATGAACATAGCCACCTGTTTTCCAGTGGCTTTGATTAGCGGCATGCCTTGACCCACTTTGTGAAATACTTAGTGGCCGTAATGATGAACTTGTGTCCATTTGAAGAGTTGGGATATATTTTTCCAACCAGGTCAAAGGCCCATTCCTGAAATGGCCAATGTGTTATGAAAGGTATAAGTTCTCTAGCATGAGCATGGATAAGATTTGCATGTGTCTGGCATTTAAGACATGCTTTTGAAAACTGAATAGCATCTCTCTCCATGGTAGGCTAGTAATAGCCTACTCTGAGCCGTTTCTTTGCTAATGAAAAGTCGTTAGAGTGTGATCCACATACACCTTTGTGGACTTCTTTTAATGCTAGATCAGACTCTTTGAGTACTAAACACCTAAGAAGTGTACCATTGAGACTTCTTTGATATAGATTGTTAGTGATGAGGACATAACATGATGTCCTAATCAGGGATCTTTCCTCATTTCTGGATAGATTGTTAGGGACGGTTTGGTCATAAAGGTAAGCAATGATATTAGCATACCGAGATTGGTCTGGGGTGTTCAAAGCACAGATTACTTGGTAGTCACGGGTATCAAAGGTAGGATAGGATAGCTCTTCCACCAAGAATTCATAGCGGAATTGATGTTCTTCTAGTTATAACATGGATGCCAAGGTAGCCATAGCATCTGTAGCTTTATTCTTTGATCTTGGTATCTGCTGGATGGTGACGAAGACAAAGTACTTCTTCAAGGCATCAACTAGTTGTTTGTAGGTCATTAACTTGTCATCTTTCATTTGATACTCCCCATTGACATGATTGATAATTAGTTGGGAGTCACCATACACGTGTAACTCTACAATTTTCCACTCCATAACTAGCTTAAGATCATTTACCAATGCTTCATATTCTGAAATATTTTTGGTCCATGGAAACATCAATTTGTAAGATTTGGGAATCTTGTAACCTTGAGGAGTCATGAATAGGACCCTTTCTCCAGAGCCTTGTTGAGTGAATGAACCCCACGGTGGGTGCCAGAAATGTGTGTGTATATTTGTGCACTTGTTCTCTGCGGTATAACACTTCAATAAGTGATTTTGTTACTGAGAAATAAGTATTAATGACTATATAAAACCCTAACATCGACCTATTTCTTTCTAACTAGGATGAGTGTAGAAAATAACATAACAACCCTCAGTTTATGCTAATACCAGTGACATAAAAAACCTAGCATGAAAGATTTAAGTTTAAAACAAACTATTTAATGATTTAAGCATGCATATTAGTCTAAAATGGACATTATAACCATGTAAGAAAATGACTAATGGAGTGTGTATGAAGCTAGGAAGGAATGGGTAGCATAACAATGCTTTGAGATTCCTTCAAAATCTTGGCATAACAACACTACTATTCAAAATTTGAGGCTTATTATGAGCTCCAAATCCCTTCAATTTATAGAGGAATGGGAGAGAGAGGGGAGACAAGTTTCATTAATGGAGCCCCTAAGGTGATTAATGAGGTGTAAGAGCCATTGATGCCTTGGGAATTAATGAGGGATAGGCAAGAGGGAATATCCATTAATGGGTCATTAATGAAATTCATTTAAGATGCAAGGGAGGGTGTAAGGCTCAACTTGGCAAGTTGGTCCTTAGAGAGGTCATGCTTGAGAAAGTTGACTTTCTCAAGTGGGTTGAGTTGTTAATCATTCCTTAATGGAATGTGACAACATTAGGAGGTGGGTTAGGATTATAATTAGAATGAGGATTAGATTAGCATGGGGAAAATAGGTTGAGATAGGTTAAAACCCAGGGTAGAAATGGTTGAGATGGGTTAGGTTGGGGTTTAAGGGAATATAAATGAAATGATTTAAACTTATTTAATTCATTTAAAATATAGGAATTAATTATTTAAGTATTTTATTTCTTTTTAATAATTAAGGGGACTATAGCCATTTTAATTAAATTAAATAGGCTAGGGGAATGGGTTGTTTGCAAGTGGATAATTGATTTAGGGATTTATTTAATTCCTTTATAATTAATCATTTTTAGCCATGTATTTGATTGATTTTGATTTTGGATAAAAGTAAATAATTTAGTGATTTGATCACTTGAGGAGATTAAATTGATTTAAAAGAATGAATGATGCCAAAGTAACATTGTCATGACATAATTTGGGGTATGATCACACTTAGGGAAAATACGGTCTATAGTTGGAACAGACCAAATTCAGGTGGTTACAAGAGACACTAATGGGTCCTAAAAAATCCTAATGAGTTGTAAGGGGTTGTAGGAGCCCTTACAACCAATTAGGCCATACAATCCATTAATATGTCCTACAATGATTAATGTTTCCTAAGGGGTACTTAGGGGTCCTAATGGGTCTGAAGGGGTCCTAAGCTATCGTAGGACCCATTAACGAGTCCAAAGGAGTCGTAAGTGGTCCTAGGTCTCATTAATGTGTCCTACAACAATTAGGACCCCTTAGGATACACAATGGGTCTTAAGGGGTCCTAATGCACACTAAAGGGTCATAGGACCCATTTATTTGTTTTAGGGTTTGTATATCTTTGTAGGACTCATTAATTGGTCCTAAAACCTCTTAGGACCCCTTACGATGCATAGTGGGTCCAACGACCCCTTACTATACATTAGGATCCCTTAGGACCCGCTATGTATTGTAAGGGATCCTAAGGGCTTGTAGCATGCATTAATGAGTTGTAGGAACATTTATGGCCCCTTAAGACTCATTAAAGGGTCATAAGTGGTCCTAGGACTCATTAATGGGTCCTACAACCTCTTAGGGCACCTTACAATACATAGTGGGTCCTAAGGGGTCCTAATGCATGCTAAAGAGTCCTAAGTGGTTGTAAGACCAATTAATGAGTCCTAGATGGTGCTTAATGGTCCTAACACTCATTAATGGATCATACAATCCCTAAGAAACCCTTAGGAACCATTATGATACATAATGGTTCCTAAGGTGTCCTAATGCATACTAAGGGTTCCTACTTTGCATCCTAAGGGGTCGTAAATGATTCTAGGACTTGATAATGGGTCCTACGACCCCTTATGAGCCCTTACAATACATAGTAGGTCCTAAGGGGTCCTACAACCACTTAGGACCTCTTAGGATAGATAGTGGATCCTAGGATCCCTTAGTACACATTAGGAACCATTAGGACCCACTATATATCATAAGTCATCATAAGGGGTCGTGGGACCAATTAATGAGTACTAGGAATGTTTATGACCCCTTAAGACTCATTAATGATTGCTAAGGATTTATAAATGTTCCTAGGACTCATTAATTGGTCCTACGACACCTTACAATTTCTCATAATAATACTGGATTCTAAGGGGTCCTAATGAATACTAAGGTGTCCTAAGATGTTGAAAGACCCATTAATCAGTCCTAAGGGGTCCTAAATGGTCCCAAGACTCATTAATGGTTCATACAACCCCTAAGGACCCCTTATGATACATAATGGGTCTTGAGGGGTCCTAATGTGTACTAGAAGGGGTCCTACATGGGGTCTTAAAGGGTTGTAGGACCCACTAATGAGTCCTCAGGGGTTGTAAATAGTCCTAGGACTCATTAATGGGTCCTACTACCCCTTAGGAGCCCTTGTGATATAGAGTGGTTCCTAAGGGATCCTAATACGTACTAAAGGGTCCTAAGGAGTTATAGGACCCATTTATGAGTCCTAAGGGGTCATGAATTATCCTAGGACTCATTAATGCATCCTACAACATCTTAGGACCTCTTAGGATATATAGTGGGTCCAAGGATGCCTTAGTATGCATTAGGCCCCTTAGAACCCACTATGTATCCTAAGGGGTCCTAACTTATTGTGAGACCCATTAATGAGTCCTATGAATATTTACAACCTCATACGACTCATTAATGAGTCCTAAGGGGTCGTAAATGGTTCTTGGACTCATTAATGGATCCTATGGCCCCTTAGGACCCCTTAGAATACATAGTGGGTCCTAAGGGGTTACTAATGCATACTAAGGGGTTGTAAGACCCATTAATGAATCCTAAGGGGTCTGTAACTAAGGGGTACTAAGGGGTCCTAAGGAGTTGTAAGACCCATTAATGAGTCCTAAGGGGTCCTAAGGATTTGTAAGACCCATTAATGAGTCATAAAGGGTCCTTAATGGTCATAGGACTCATTAATGGGTCATATGAGAACTTAGTACCCTTATGATACATAATGGATCCTATGGGGTCCTAATGCATACTAAGGGTTCCTACTTGGGGTCCTAAAGTGTCATAGGACCCATTAATAGGTCCTAAGGAATCATAAATGGTCGTACGACTCATTAATGGGTCCTACTAGCTCTTAGGACCCATTATGATACATAGTCGGTCCTAAGAGGTCCTAATGTGTACTAAGTGGTCCTAAGGGGTCATAGGAACTATAAATGATTCCTAAGGGGACTTAAATATCCTTAGGACTCATTAATGGTTCCTATGACCTTTTAGGACCCCATAAGATACATAACAGGTCCTAAAGGGTCCTAATGCATACAAAGGGGTCCTAGGGGGTCCTAAGGGGTTTTCGGACCCTTTAATGAGTCATAAGGGATCGTAAATGGTCTTAAGACTCATTAATGAGTCATACAACCACTTAGGATTCCTTAGGATACATAGTGTGTCCTAGGGGATTCTAATGCATACTAAGGGGTCCTAAGGGTTTGTAGGACTCATTAATGAGTCCTAAGGGTTCATAAATGGTCCTAGGACTCCAAGTTAATGGGTCGTATGACCCCTTACGACACCATATGATACATAGTGGGTCCTAAGGGGTTGTAATGCATACTAAGGGGTCCTAATGTGTTGTAGGACCCATTAAGGACTCGTAAGGGGTTGTAAAGGGTTCTAAGACTCAATAATTGGTCCTACAACCTCTTAGGACCCCTTATGATACATAATGGGTCCTAAGGGATCCTACTACATACTAAGGGGTCCTAAGGGTTCCTAAGGGGTTATAAATGGTCCTAGTACTAGTTAGTGGGTCCTACATCCTCTTAGAACCCCTTAGGATCCATAGTGTGTCCTTAGGGGTCCTAATACATACTATGGGGTCCTAAGGGGTTGTAAGACCCATTAATGAGTCATGGGGGATCCTTAATTGTCCTAGGAATCATTAATAGGTCATGCAGGCCCTAGTAACATCTTAGGACCCCTTTTGATACATAATGGGTTCTAAGGGGTCCTAATGAAAACTAAGCAGTCCTATTTGGGGTCCTAAAGGGTTGTAGGAGCCATTAATTAGTATTAAGGGGTCATAAATAGTCCTAGAACTTGTTAGTGGGTTCTACTCCCTCTTAGGGTCACTTAGGATGCATAGTGGGTCCTAATGCATACTAAGGGGTCCTAAGGGGTTTTAGGACCCACCAATGAGTCTTAAGAGTTTTTTTAGACTTGTAGGACTCATTAATGGGCCCTACAACCTCTTAGGACCCCTTAGGATACATAGTTGGTCCTAATATGTCCTTAGGGGTCCTAAGGTGTCATAAATGGTTCTAGGATTTATTAATGGGTCCTACAACCCATTAGGACCCCTTAGGGTACATAGTGGGCCCTAAGGGGTACTAATGTGTACTAAGGGGTCCTAGGAGAATTAATGGGTCCTAAATGGTCCTATGACTCAATAATATTTCTATACAGGGTTAGAAATCATGTCGTGAAGGGGGGGTTTGTTTAGAGTATGTTGATTTTATTTACTTTACTTTACATTGAATTGTATTGATTGTATATTGTAATTGTGATTAGGGAGAAGATAAAATATTTCTCTTTTATTTTCAAATGCACAAATAAGAGATCCAAGTTGATCAACCCCAAGGAAGGGCTAATGCACAAATGAATCAACTATTTGGAAAGGAGAATAACAAGAGAGATACCTTAAATTGTATTAATTATATGCATAGAAATTATATATGATAGTAATTGAAGAAATGGGAGAAATACACTAACCTTGAAATATTGCAGATCAAAGAATGCTATTTTCTGAGGTCTGTAGACTATTTCAGGAAAAATTGATAGTTGATCCCGAACCAAAACGCAGAGATGAACAAAACCCAGAAATATTTTTTTGTTCTAATGTCATATTATGAAAAAGGTTGACCTTGACCCACAAATGTCAACCCTGACCCAATAATGTTGACCCTGACCTGCACAGGTCTGATAGAAAATATGTTCGCATGGTCTAAAAGAAAGCCAAAAAGGGTATCCAGATCTGGTCTCAAATCAACGATTTTGAACATGTACCTACAAGAAAAAGGGGATTGTTTGTTGTAGGGGAGGGGTTCACCTTGGTCAAACCCTGGTTTTGGAATTAACCTTGAAATCAAATAAAGTATAGAATGCTAGCAAGTAGTAGAATTGAATCTAACAATGAAGCTATGATATTCAATAGATATGTAATTGAGATTCAAATGTATGCAAGTATGTAAGTATGAAAGCAATGGAATTTAGAAACCATAAACCTTCATGATTGTATGCTTGAAATCCACTTTGAAGAGATGATGAAAGAGTCTTGAGGATGCACAAAGGATCTTGAAGGAAGATCACACCACCATGATGGCTAGATCTAGGGTTTGAATGATGAATCTTGAATGTTTGCACCTAATCCCTTCAAAGGCTTGAAATCTTGAATCCTTGATCTTCAATGGAGAACTTGAATGCTTGAGAGGAATACGTGAACACCTTGAGAGCTTGGAAATGGATGCTTGAACTTTTTTCTTCTTGACAAAATCTTGATTAGAGCTTTTTGCACTTAGAAGACTTAGAGAAAATGAGAGAGAGACTTCCTTTTATATGAAATTAGGGCATAATCTTCTAAGGAGGATGACATAGGATATTTAAATTCCAATAAGACCCATGCCCCTAGAAAAGGACCTATATTAAATATAATTTAGGAATCAACACTTTGGAACCCAAAATAGCCGACCCGGAAGCAAGAAAACTAAATTTTTCATGACCCACGGTAGCCGACAAGCTTCCTATTTTGAAAGGGGGAACCTTTTCAGGGTCGAGGTCAACCCTAATCTAGGTTAGGGTTGAGGTTGAGCCTAACCTAGGTCAAGTTTGAGGTTGACCTTGACCCAGGGGGCCAAAACCGCTGGAAAATATGCCAGGTGGGGTAGAAGGTGCCCTGAGAGGCCCAATCAGGGTCCTAAACCAGCACAGAAGCATGAAATGATGCAAAAATAGGAGGATGATATGGTAGAGGTCAAAAATGTCCCCTAAGGAGGGCTAAACTCTCTTAACATGGAAGTTCTTCCATTTTAAGATGATACAATTTCCAATGACCCCTTAGGAATACTTAAGACCCCGTATGATACATAATTGGTCCTAAGGGGTCCTAATGTATACTAAGGGATCCTAGGACATATTAATGGGTCCTAAAGGGTCCTAAATTGTCTTAGGTCTCATGAATGGATTCTAGGACCCCTTAGGATCCCTTAAGATACATAGTGGGTCCTAAGGGGTCCTAATGCATTATAACGGGTCTTAGGACACATCAATGGGTCATGGAGGATGCCAAATATCCCTAGGACCCATTAATGTATCCTTCAACCTCTTAGGACCCCTTATGATAAATAATGGGTCCTAATGGGTACTAAGGGGTCCTAAATGGTCCTATAGCCCATTGATGGGTCCTATAACCCCTTAGGACCCGTTATGTATCATAAGGGGTCCTAAGGGGTCATCAGTGTCAGAAGGGGTCCTAGGACCCATTTATGGGTCCTAAGAGGTCCTAAGTAGTAATCATTGTCATAAGGGGTCTTAGGACCTATTTGCGGGTCCTAAGGTGTCATTAATGTCCTAGGATATATAATGGGTGCTAAGGGGTCCTATAATACATTATGGGCCCTAGGATACATTGATGTTTTCTAAGTGGTACTAAGGGGTCCTATGATAAATTAATGAGTTCAAAGGGGTCATAGTTATCATAATGGGTACTAAGGGGTCCAAGGATACATAATAGGTCGTAAGGGGATTAAGATACATAATAGGTCCTAAGGGATAGTATTTAGAAATATAGGTACAAATATACCTAATTTCAACTATATAGAGCCTAGAGTCTCAAGGATATATACTTTTTGTCTTAGGATCTAATGGTTGGTTTAATGGACATTATCTACAACAAAGAGATGTTGGATAAGGTTTATGGTTGAGGGAATAAAGAGTCTTTACCAGTGGTTTATACTTGACTTGAACATGATTGAGGATTTAGAGTTTATGTTCTACATCTTAATTGTTTATTTTGTGTATGATTGAAATATATAGGATTTTTGTTCTAGGTGTTAAGTTTATTTAGGGTTTTTATTGTATATTATTGGTTCATAATTTCTATATTGTAAGTTATTCAGTTAGGGTTTCTATTGTGTGCTATTCATGTAGGGTTATGAATACAAGTTATTCATTTAAGGTTTAGATTTTAGGTTTCTCATTTATTTTATTTTATGTTGTTTCATCATGTAATCTAGTTTTGGTTTCTACATTTTCAGGAAGAAACACAATAAAAATTACATCTATATGTACTAAATGCATGAAAATTCTAAATACAAAGATGAAACATTTTTATTTTACATTTACACAATAAAAGTAAACAAATTTAACATACACTCATTTTTCCTACTAAAAAATAACAAATATTACTAAAAAATAACCAAAAACCAAAAAAAATATCAGAGGCTCTGACACAGAAGATGATGATGCCCCTACTCCCCCTAAGATAAAGCCCTATTGTTCCCCTCCTAGGACTACGGATACAAATGTGGGTAGTACCCCTTCTCCTTTCCCCTCCTCAGGCCCCGAATTATGATATCCTTGAAAATCAGAAGAGTATCACATTTTTCTAGAATGAACCCCGTAAGATTTGTGTGGATGTGGAAACTCCCAATATGGAAGGGGTGGATTCCCAGAAAGAATAAATTCTTATTTATCTAGTTAATTATGTATCAAAGAGGATAACTTCAATGTCCTTCAGTCTGCTAAAGAGGGGACACTATATTTCTATAGAACCACCTAGTGGTTGTTTCATGAAGTTAAATAGATAAAAATTAAGGAGATGGATTTCTCCAACAAGTTGGAGTTTCTAGAAGTGCTTGGTGTGAGTAAGGATAATAATTTTTCTGAGAATGTAAAATACCTAACCAAAGATGTTGGTGATGATGAAGCTATGATGACTCATTATGATAAGAAATTTGAGACTATGGATACCAAGATCTCCATGCATTAATCAACCTTGCAAAAAATTGGAGAATAGAACCATAAGATCCTTAAGTCATCTACAGATATTATGAAGACTCTTGTCGTTAAATTACAATAGATTTACTAGGATATATAAATTATTGCATTTAATGAGGTGAATAATACCAGTCCTAATTAGATTGTTTCTCCTGGTAGGAAAACTTGTGCCAACACCAAGAAGAAGGCACTTAAGGTCAATAATGAAATTGAAGATCTCAAGGATGCTGCTGCTAATATGGAGAAATTGGAACTGGAAGTTGTAGAGCTTCTTAATAATCTCATTTAGCCTTGTTTTGTGTTGGTTTTTATTTGGTTTGTGTCTACTGGTCTTTTGATGCCTTTTGGTCTTGTGCTAGCTTTTTCTCAGTGTTTGTCATCTTTTTTGTTCAGTGTATTTTGGTCAAAGTCTTGTCCTTGTTGATGGTTAATTCTTATCTTTGTGTAACTCTACTATAAGTTATTTTGAGTCCCTAAAACCTCTTTTTCACTAATTCAAAACAATAAAAATGGAAAATAATTAAAACAATGGCCTACCTGGAGGTGGTTTGGCCGGAAGCAGAATGAGGTAGTGCTCTAAAGTGGGGAGGCATTTGGTAAAAATGACCTTCGTCGGTTAAAAACTAGATGAATACATGTTGGGAAATGTGGTCTCATTTCAAAAACCTAGGCTTGGGGGCCTGTGCTTCATGGGATACTAATTTAAATTTTGGCTCAGGATCCTAAAGCAGAATGTGAGCCCATTTTTTATAAGTGGGACCCCGCTTCATAAACCATGTTTTCTAGAAAATGACTAAGTGTAAAAGTTTCAGCTTAAGTGGACTTGTCTTCTTGCTTTTACCATTTTTATTAGAGATGAGGATACATCATTTTATATTCGGGTGAATATCATTTTTCAAGTTAAATATGCAAAATATTTTAACAATTGTTTCAGAGACAATGTTTGAGAATATACTCTATAAGGTAAAGCATTTATGTTTGAAGTATGTTGAAAATGAATGAGGCAATTCACTATGAACATCATCATGCAAAGTTAGAAGTGTATCCTATCCTATACAAAAGTTTAGTGACCATGTCCAGGATCAGATAACAATGAATGATTTAGCTTGCTTTAAATTCCAAGACTAAAAATCAAAAGCATTATATTTAGAGACCCCAACAAGATGGAAATCCATATTTGAAAAAGTAAAAAAGGATAAGAATTCCTAGAAAGTGTATTGAGTAAAGTTCCAAATCTTTTTATACTTAATCCTAGTTATCATCAAACTTACCAATTTGAATTTTGTGTCTGTCTTCTCTCCAGTGCTTTGATATTAAAGACTACCTTGGGAAGATTAAATCATCCATCTATTGCCTCACCAATCTGTCACCTTGAACTTCAATATAAGAAAAATAGTCTAATATATAATTTTCCCTCATAATATATATGGGAAATCCTATATTCCTCAGATTGTTTCATAATATATTTGGAGTCACTTATCCATTTTTTAATTCACCAAGAGGTTACCAAGAGGGGTCTTGGGTACTTTTAAACACTGGATAATATTGTTTGAATCCCCCTCAATCTAAACCTTTGTTAAATTCATACGTTTGGCCAAATAGAGACTATGGTAGACAACAACAACAACTTCAACAATGTGATTAGTCTAACTTCAAAATTTTAAAATATAATTATTGTACAAAGTTAAAATTTTATAGGACAAAAATGATTATAAATTGAACTAATAAATTTATTTTTATTTGACACTATAGAAACGTAATTAAAATAATTGAAAGTTTAAATATAAATTTAAAACTAGAATAGAGTTGAAAAACAAAAATGCAAAATATAAATACCCAAATATTAATAAAATAACAAATTGAAATAAATAATAAGAATAATTGTAGTATATAATAAGTCTATTAATTTAATAGATAGTTAAATAGAATAGTACTTTGTTATATTTTTGTATAGTCAAAAAATGGAATCAATTCCATGGTAGACGGGTTTAGCATTCTGAGTAAGTGTTTTGGGGTCATGTCAAGCACCTTGAATGGGTTCCTGACTTTGATCTAGCTTTATCCCCCTTTTCTGCCCCATTTCCACTTTTTCCAACGTATTTCTGGCACTCCAGATTGAAAAACTGGGACTTTGACCTCAGGGTCAAGGTCAACATTTTTGGGTCAGGGTTGACCTTGACCTTGACCTAGGCCACAATCAACCTTTTCTAGGCTCAGGATTTAAATTTCATAATTTTAGGGTTTCCGGGTTTCCAAATGTCGGTCTTTGGAAAAAGTTAATTCCTGCTTCCAGGTCGGCTGTTTCAGTCTTCGAAACAACAAATCTTAAATTATATTTAATATAGGTCCTCTTCTAGGGATATGGGTCTAATTGGAATTTAATTCTCCTATGTCATCCTCTCTATTGGATTGTGCCCTATTTTCATATAAAAGGAAGCTTTCTCCTCTCATTTTCTCTAACCATGAACTACAAGAGAAACCATAATCATCAAGCACAATTGCGAGAATTCAAAGACTTGAAGAGTGAGATCCAAACGTGAAGAAGAAAGATTTGAAGCAATCCAAGTATCCATTGAAGCATTCATCCATTCTCAAGCACTTCTCAAACACTCATTTTCATCAAGGAGATCCATTGGTGGCCATTGAAGGATTCAAGCTCCATGGAGCCTTCTTGTTGAAGATTTCTCCATCCACATTCCGCCAAGCCTCTTCCAATTCAAAAACCCATTCAAGATTGGTGTTTAAGATCTACAATAAATTTATTGGAGACATCCTACATTCTATATTCTACATCCTTTTTGGTGCATACATACTTGTGGATTCACATATTCGAATCCGCCACAAGGACTTCTACAAGCAAGGTGAATTTATTTATTTACTTTATTTTTATTTATGCAATTTCAATTATAATTTGAGGTTAATTCCAAAACTGAATTTTGACCAAGGCAAACTCCTCCCCCCCAAAAAAAAAAAAAAATTTCTTGCATGTACACATTCGGAATAGCAGATTGGAGTACAGATCCGGATACCCTTTTCAGAAAACTTTTGGGATCCAAAAATAGAATTTTAGTTTGAGACTTTTTAGGTTGATTCTACCCTAGGGAATAATCAAAAATTCTAGGTCAATGGTGATATTTACTTGAGGGTACAAATTGGAACTCTGTCAGAATAGAAAAAAATTTCTGGGTTTTGTTCGTCTCTGCATTTCTATTCCAGATCCGGTCTCAGATTTTCCAGAACTCAACACAGGCATCAGAAAATAGCATTCTTCAGATCTGCAATATTTCAAGGTTAGTATATTTCTCTTAATCAATTCAATTAAGGTTTTTAATCATTCTAAATCTATTGCACATTCAAATCAATAAACGGGTACTTAAGATCTTCCTTCTTTATTCTTATTTCCAAATGTTTGATTCAATTATGCATTGATCCTTCAATTTTGGATTAATCAATTTGGATCTTCCACTTGTATATCTAATGATAGAAGGAGAGCATTTTATTTACCCCCTGCATTTCAACAATCAAATCAAATCTTTGAAATGTAACATAGGATAATAAAAAACCCTAAAAATGAAAAAATCAAATCAATCTCTATTTTCTTATGTGACATTTTGGTGAACCCGTGATAGACAAATCTTTCTTTTTTGTGTTAGATTTACATCTTTTATGTTAGATCTTGCATGCATATTAGATTTTTTTTATTTTATGTTCTTTCATTTACATTTCAAAAATTAAAATCAAAATCTTGTGTTTCTTAAATTAGTTTATTTACATTGCATTGTTGTATGAGCTTTACCACTTCTAGACCTTTATATAGTATCTTGGTTAGAAGAAGTCATAGACTTATAGACTCCTTTGATCCTGAGTCTTCCTCTCCTTTCCTTAGGATACTAGATGATAATTTGATCACTCATGATTCTAATCCTTCTATGGAGAAAAACTCTTCTCACTCATCTCATGATGAGGATGATGCTTTAAGAGTTCCTCCTGAACAAGTGCAAAAACTTTCAACCGAACTTGATAAAAGGCAAAATTAGCTTATTCAAGAAAACCATAATCAATATTCCATTCAAGCTATAGAGGATCTTAAGAAAGTCCTTCATGATAGTGATCAAGGTATTAATCTCTTGTGTGGTATCACTCATATTATGCATTTTAATGTTAAACCTTTAGCACAAGAGGCTCAAGATTTAGGATTTACTCCTCCTATCACTAGTGAGGGATCTTCTTCTGTTCCTTTACCTAGCATTCCTACTTATACTCCTCCTTTGATGACTATGACTCTCCCAATTTCATCTATTCCTGTGAGTGTTCCACTAGTATCTCTATCTACCTCACAACCTTCATATCATAGTGTACTACCTTTTACTTATTCTAATTGGTTTAGATGGTTTGACAATCTAGAAATTTTACTCACTTAAAGGTATTTATTTGACTAACTCAACCATCCAATGGTTTTTCCTTTTTGTATCTTCCTTCAATTGGGATCTCCAAGACCCTATCTACCAACTTCTCCTCCAAGGTATAGTTGGTTTTTTAGAAGACTCCAAGGTTTCTAAGCTTAACTAGTCCAACTAGTCAACCAAAACCCTAGTTTCCTCCACTAGAACTCCACCTAGAATGCCAATCCTTTGTTTAGGATCTTCTCACACATTTACCAAGAATCTTAACACACTTCTTGATACATTCTTGGCCATTCTTCACTCATTCCAATACTCCAAGACTCTTTACCAATCCATTTAGTCATTATTTCACTAGGAGGCCTAATTGCTCAATTCCTAGTAGGTTTATTTCCACTGATTTTGGCCAAATGCTCCCAAAATCTCCAAATGACTCCACAAAAAAACTTTAAAATATTCAAGACCTCACCCAACACTATCATAATCCAAAACCTTGACCTCTGAAAGCACCCAATACCCTATTTTCTTGCAAGCCCTAGATTATAGCCTATTAATTAGGCCTCTGGACCAGTCAGCATGAATAATTGCTAAGCTTGCCTCTAATATTTGATTCACCTCCTTCCACCTTAAAATTATTTTAGGAGACTATCAAGTGCATCTAAAAATGCCGCTAAGTCTTTCCCAAAAGGTCATGGTTGCTCAATCAAACTCTTTCTTCTCCCTGTCCTGGCTCACCTGGATTCACCAGTCAGCCATAGGGATTCACTTTTGGCCTAGGAAATAAATTTAAATAATAATAAAGGAAACCAAAATCATATCTAAAGACTCTAACCCTACTTCCCCCATGGTTTCAGTCAATTCCACCATAGGGTTCTTAGGTTAGAGCCATTTCTAGCTAGGTAGCATTGTATTGTCTCTGTTAGACTAGTGACCTATTAAATCCTCTAACTTTACACTACAAGCACTTGAAATAAACATATCTGCTGAATATGAAAGCTGAAAAGAAAAACTACACTTCCATTGATCCCAATCACCTATGCCAATACATACACAGTCGTACAGTAACAAAGATACAATGCAATTTACTCAAAATACAAATACAGTCATCTGTACAGGGGTGTCAGAAGTAAATGTTTCAATAGAAAATATCATTAACCTTCTCCAAAAATTGATTCCATGCTCATATACTGAGCATGGGGTAGTTACAAAAGTTCTAACTACATTTTGTAAATTCTTGCAAAAGTTGCTTGAGCAACTTTCAAAGTTGCTAGCAATTTTTTGTGTTTTGAGCATTTTGACCTTGTTTGTCAACTCAATGATTGATGTTGACCTCTAAGACCCTAAAAAAGATATTTAGGGTCCTAAAACACACCTCTAACCCATATTTTATTAGAATGGCAACTTAACACTATTTGAAGCCAAAATGACCCAAAACACCTAATGAGAACTTAGGCTCTTACAAGCATGAAGTTAAACTATCATTGCATCCAACCCCTTGGGTATTATTCTAAAACACCCACAAACACCTTAAAAAACACTAAAACATCAAATAGGGAGGTTCCTTGTACCATACTCCCCTAGACAAAATAACTCAAGTCCCTTGAGTTAGGAGGTCTTCAATGGTGACCCCTTGTTTCAGAATGTCCAGCTTTGTCATCCAAGTGGCCTCAACTTCAGGTAGTCCCTGCCACTTGATGAGGTACTCCTTGTAGTTACCCTTCCTTGTCTTCTTTATCACTTTAGAATCCAGTACACTTTCCAATTTCAATGGCATTAGGGCAGGTAAATCTTTCACCCAATCATCATCCTCCAAGCATGTAAGAGTAGACTAACCTATGTCTAGTGATGGTCCCTTATAAGGGTACAATTCAAAAACATTTAAAATGGGTGAAATCCCCAAATTAGGAGGTAACTCCACTTCATAGGCGTTCTTGACATACTTATGTAATATCTTTAGTGGCCCTATCTTATTCATGAGTAGTTTAGTTGGTTGTCCCTTGGGTAGCCTCTCCTTCCTAACCCCAACCTTGAACTGCACAAGTCTGTACTGGTCTAATCAGCTTTGGATTTATACTTCTCCACTTGCTTTTGTAAAGTCTTATTGACTTGGTCATGAATTTCTTTCATCTGCTCTGCAAATGACTCCCCTTGAGCACTCCTCTTATCCTTAAAATTGAGATCTCTCAACTCCAATATTCCTCTAAGGTTGACTCCATACACTATCTCGAAGGGGCTCTTCCCTATACTCCTATTAATGGAGTCATTATAGGCAAATTCTCCTTGCCCTATGATATGATCCCATGACTATCCATGTTGTTTAGTCAAACACCTGAGAAAATTCCCAAGTGACATGTTGAATACCTCCATTTTTCCATCTGATTATGGATAGTAGGCTGAAGAGAAATACAAGTTTGTTCCAAGCATCTTCCATAGGGTCCTCCAAAAGTGACCCACAAACTTACTATCTCTGTCACTTACAATATTTAGGGGCAAACCATGGATCCTCAAAATGTCCCTAAAGAATAGACCTACAATTTGAGAAGCATCATTTGTTTGCTTGCATGGAATGAATTGTGCCATTTTTCTAAAATGGTCCACCACCACAAATACACTGTCATGACCCCTAGGTGTCTTTGGTAACCCAAAAACAAATTCCATACTTAGACACTCCCAAGGCCTTTGGGGTATGGATAGGGGTTGATATAACCCACTATTGCTGCTTTGTCCTTTTTCCCTCTAACAAATATGACATTTTTCTACAAATATTCTCACATCTAATTGTAACTTAGGCCAATAGTAGTGCCTATTCACTTGCTCCAAAGTCTTGTCCACTCCAAAGTTCCCCCCAAGTTTCCTTGGTGTTTCTCTTTCACAATGTTTTCCCTCATTGAGCATTGAGGAATACACATAAGGTGACCTTTAAACAATAGGCCCTCCTACAACACAAACTCACTGAAATCCACTTTGAAACCCTGTTGAAACTTCACACATGCTTCATAGGCTTCTCTAAAATCCTTGTCCTCCTTATAGAGGTCCTTAAAATCATCCATCCCTACACTTTGCAATTGTATCTCTTGTATTGTGAGTACTCTTCTACTAAGAGCATCTACAACCTTGTTTCTAACCATCTGCAACCTTGTTTCTAATCCCCTTCTTGGACTTTATGACAAATGTATAAGCCTGGAAGGATTCTACCCACTTCAAGTGTCTCTTATTTAGTTTTTCTTGCCCATTCAGGAAACTTAGAGCATGGTTATCAGTGTAGACAACAAACTCCCTGGGAATAGATAGCATGTCCACTTTTTGAGGGCTTGTACCATAACATACAGTTCCAAATCATATGTGGGATACTTTTGTTTAGCCTCATTCAACTTCTCTGAAAAGAAAGCCACAAGATGTCCTTCTTGGCTTAACACTACTCCAATAGCCAACTTACTAGCATCACACTCTACCACAAAGAGTTGATTGAAGTTAGGAAACATAAGAGTAGGTAACTCTACAATCATTTTCTTTAACATTTCAAACCCTTGGTTTGCTGCCATAGTCCATTCAAACTTGCATTTGATTCCACCTTTTATAGTGTTAAGAATAGGTGCACACACATGACTTAAATTTCTCACAAGTTTCCTATAGTAGGCAGCCAACCCATGGAAACTCCTAACATCCCCTTTGGACCTAGGTGTAGGCCACTCCAATATTGACTTAAATTTTTTAGGATGCATCTTCATACATCCATTAACAACCACAAAATCAAGGTAAATTAGTTCATTTTTCAGAAACTCACACTTTTATTGATTTATCATCAACTTCTCTTGATGTAGATTCCCCAAGACCATCTCCAAATGCTTCATGTGCTCCTCATTAGACCTACTAAAGATCAAAATATCATCAAGGTAAACTATTACAAACTTACCAATGAACTCCGCTAGCAACTCATTCATGAGCCTCATGAATCTGCTAGATGCATTACTTAGGCCAAAGGGCATTACTAGCCACTCATACATCCCTTAATTGGTCTTGAAGGGTGTCTTCCACTCACCACCATGCCTCACTCTTATCTGACAATATCCTGATTTCATATCCACCTTTGAAAAGTAGCAAGAACCTCCCAAATTGTCCATCAAATCTTCTATCTGGGGCATTGGAAACCTATACCTAATTGTGATCTTGTTTATATCCCTATATTCCATACACATCCTCCATTTTCCATCCTTCTTAAGTGCAAGTATTGTTTTCACAACACATGGGCTTAAACTCTTCCTTATCAATCCCTTATCCAACAAATCTTGAACCTTCTTTTCTATCTCTGCATTCTGACTTGGTTTCATCTTATATGCTTCTTTGTTTGGCAAAGTTTCTCCAGGAATGAGGTCAATCTGATGATTCACATCCCTCATAGGTGGTAATGCACTTGGCAAACCATTTTCTACTATGTCATGGTATTTCTCCAACAATGTTTGCATCTCTGGTGGCAAACTAACATTCTCCTTAGTCTCCTCCTTTGGTTTGATCACTACTGCACAACAGACACCTTTCTGCTTCTTCATGACCTTTAGGAACTCTTTCCTACTAAAAAACATCACACTTGTCCCCACATGCTTCTCGTCATTAGGCTCTGGCAAAGGATCCATCTGAAACTTCGTCCCCAACTTGGTGATCACATAACTATTCCTTTCCCCATCATGCATTACTTTGACATCATACTGCCATGGACATCCTGGAAGCAGATGGCATGCATCCATGGACAATATGTCACATAGGACCTTGTCCTTATACTCTCCAATATCAAACTCCACCAAGGTTTGTTCATCTACCACTAGTTGTTGACCCTTGTTCAACCATCCAACCTTGTAGGGTTTGGTATGAGGTATCGTTCTCAATTTCAATTTCTCCACCATCTTTGTGGATACTATGTTCTCAGTGGATCCAGAGTCCACTATTACTTTGAAAATATTCCCACGAGACATATAAGTTGTTTTGAATAAGTTTTTCCTTTGGGGTGGCTCTATAGTGCTAGGAACTTTCAACAAAGTTCTCCTTAACATCAAGTTCTCTCCATCCAATACTGGCCCTCCCTTGGAAATGGGAGAAGTAACACTTTGTGTGTCATCCTCTTGTACCAACTGATTCCTTCTATACCCCATTGAAGATAAGGAAGTCTTTTCAAGACACCTTCTCATTGTGTGACCCACTTGGTTGCAGTTATAGCACCTACCATTGAAGACTAAATTGGATCTTCCTTTGGATTGACATCTTCCCCTAGGAGACCCTCTTCCTCTATATCCTCCTCTCTAAAAAGATCCCCTAAACTGATTGCCCCTACTGTTATCCATGGACTGATTGTCTTCTTTTCTATTAGGACTTTGTCCCCTACCAAAGTTACTCCTTCCTCTCTAAAAACCTTTATTGTTGTTTCCACCTCTTCCTCTTTGATGGGATTAATTCCTCTTTTTAGCCTTATCCTCTTCTCTCAAAGCTAATTGGAATCATTTGTGCATACTGTCAAGAGCCATCATGTTGATCTCATCTTGTATCCCTTGCCTCAACCCATTGAGATACCTTGCCACCTTCTCCATTTCCTCTTCTTGTCATCTAGCTGTTAGGCTCAACTTGTGAAACTCCTCAGTGTAATCACTCACTATCATCTCCTTTTGTCATAAGTTCTACAACTTTTGATACATCTGTATCTCATAATCATTAGGCAAGAATTGTGCCCTCAATCTGATTTTCATTCTCTCCCAAGAAATAATATTTTTCTTTCCACTGCTTACCCTATCATCCTACATCATGTTTCACCACACCAATATAGATCCTTTGAGTCTAGCCTTAGCATAGTTGACCCTCTTCTCCTCCGATATTTCTTTGTAATCAAATTGGTTGCCAATGGCTTCAATCCAATCCAACAACTCTTCTCCATTCAGGCTACCACAATAATATGGTATGTGTTCCATGCTATCCTTGTTTAAGGAATTAAAGGCATCTAAGAATATATTTTGGTCTTTGTCCATCTCAAGTTCCCTTCCTTTTTTATATGACTCCTTTGTTTGACTTTAATCCCCATCACTCCCATCTCCCCATTCAGTGATCTTCTTTTTTCCCTTTGTCTAGAACACACTAGCCTTCACCAAGAGGCCCTGAACCAATTCCACTATGCCATCCCTACTCATTTCCTGAGGAGGCATGCTGTCAACCTCTTGGCTCTCCTCCCCTTTAGACATACACAATCTTCAAGCTATTCTAGCTCTGATACCACTCTGATGTAGAGGGTTTGACAATCTAGAGATTTTCCTCACTCCAAGGTGTTTATTTGACTAACGCAGCCATCCAATGGTTGTTCTTTGTTGGATCTTCCTTAAATTAGGATCTCCAAGACCATATCTACCAACTTCTCCTCCAAGGTATAGTTGATTTTTTATAAGACTCCAAGGTTTGTAAGCTTAACTAGTCCAACTAGTCAACCAAAAGCCTTGTTTCCTCCACTAGAACTCCACCTAGAATGCCAATCCTCTATCTAGGATCTTCCCACACATTCAAAAATAATCTTAACACATTCTTGACCCAATCTTGGCCATTCTAAACTCATTCCAATACTCCAAGACTCTTTACCAATCCATTTAGTCATTATTTTACTAGGAGTCCTAATTGCTCAATTCCTAGTAGGTCTATTTCCACTAATTTTGGCCAACAGCTGCCAAAATCTCCAAATAACTGCACAAAAAAACTTAAAAATCTTCAAGACCTCACCCAACACTATTAGAATCCAAAACCCTTACCTCTGAAAGCACCCAAAAGCCTAGTTTCTTGCAGGCCCTAAATTATAGCCTATTAATTAGGGCTCTGGACTAGTGAGCATGAATAATTGTTAAACTTGTCTCCAATCTTTGATTCGCCTCCTTCCACCTTCAAATTATTTTAGAAGACTATCAATTGCATCTAAAAATTCCACTAAGTGTTAGTAATAACAGAGAGGGGGGGGTGAATCAGTGGCCTTAAATAATTTATCCTTTCTAAACCTTAATCCACCAATTAATACACCTCAGATTATTAAGTCCCTACAAGATGTATGCCTTTAAAATACTTGAAAAAAAAGACTGTCTGTCAGTTTACCTTGTCTGTCCTTCTTCTCCTTGATTACCAATAGATAGTAAAACTTATTTACCGATGCTCAGTAAATATGCAGAGTATACCAATCAATCCATAAATGTATATGTGAAATGTAAAACAATAAAGTAATAAACCATACACACATAACACAAGGATTTTAACGTGGAAACCCTATTAAGGGAAAAACCACTGGGACTGGTACCCTAAATTTTCACCCTTCTGAAGTGAGCCATGTTAGGAGCCAACCCTATTAAAGGTTACAAACACACTATTAAGCCTGACCTTGTTAGAGGATTTTTATACATAGGTTGTCACTAAGTATCTGGCATCTACGCTACCATCCTTGAATCAGCCTCTAGATTGTCAATAGGCTTTATGTTAATCTTACTACCATCCTTGAATCAGCCTCCTTCTTAGACTATCAATAGGCTTTAGGTAAGACCGATGCTACAATCATGAATCAACCTTTTTGGTAATCTGTTAGGATATACCTCAATTATAGAAGATGGTTAAGTCTTGCTCTGTTAAGAGACTTAATGCTTCAATGGTTAAACTGAAACATAATCACTTGTTTCTAATGCAACTTTGAATTGCAGATATTTAGATCTATTTATGTACTTTACCTCTCTGATCAATGCATCAATTCAATTTCTTTGCACTTCACTCTTTCTACTCTGTGATGTTGTGCTTCACTATTCGTCGGTATTTGCAGAATTCTTTAGCTCTCCCTTAGCTTGATTGATCAGGACTGTATGAAGTTTATCCTTCATCAGTTTTTCTTCAGCATCTTCTCTCAATTCACTCCCCCATATCTAAGTGCATATGGAAATGAATTATGATTGTCTCTTATATAGACATGATTTTCAATGATTCTTGATTCTTGATTCTTGGCGTGAAAAAAAATACAGCCAATTTGATTTACGGCTTTAACTCCTGATTTATCTCATAGTTATCTTCTTGCCAACTGTATAAATCATCTTTAAATCACTTACTTCACTATGGTTGAATAAAACAAATAAAACAACCAGTTAAGTCTATCTTTATGCTCTGCCAGGTAGATATTTTATCATTTTCTGATCTCTCTGTTCTGTCGGTCAATTCTGTATTTCATCGCCAGTGACAACTGCCAGTTCCATCAGTGCAACTTCAGTTAGCTTTGGGATCTCCGTCCGTTGGGCATCATTGGATCTTCCTCATCAGGCAACACTGTTTTAAGCTCATTGGGCATCCTATGATTCTGCTTTGTTGGGAAACACTGTCTTCTGGTCTTCGGGCATCACTGTGACTTTATCTCTGTCTTTACCGATGGTGTGCACTCCGTCGGTGTAATTTTTCACTTGGTGAATACTTGACTTTTATGCATTGTTGAAAGCATTATCATTGTTCCATTGATTCTCTAAAGTCTTTGGCATCATGTGTATGACCGTATAGATGATATCAAGTTGACATGAATGACAATATAAACCATTAACTAATTTAATGTCTTGCATCATCTTCAACTTAACATTATCAAACATTCAATCAGTTACATGTCATCAATCTCTCCCTTTGGCATTGATGGCAACATACTATATTATCACACTATACT
>MU224306.1:748430-767082 GCA_018584345.1 Thuja plicata
GATTCATTGAAGATCTTTGCCTTCTTGTTCTCAAATGCTACTCTGTGACCTAAATTATTCAGCTGAGAAACACTCAACAGATTATAATTCAATCCTTTTACCCAATAATAATTTTCACATTTAATCAGGTTATTCAGCATTACTGTTCCTTTACCTTCAATTTGACAAGGAAAATCATTTCCCATTCTTACTATACCACCTTTATAGTATTCAAAAGTATTAAACTTTTCTTTGTCACCGGTCATATGGTGAGTGCAGCCGCTATCTATAATCTAGATATTATTTTTACTAATCTTAGATATGAGTGCAGTTTCTTCATACCTTTCATCTTCATCTGAATCATCCTTCATAGCTACAAACACTATCTCAACATCATCATCCGGTTTAGTGTCAATATCTTCATCTTTGCAAGAAGCTAGATAGCTAGCCTTCTTGCCTTTGTCCTTGTAATCTTGGGTATCACTTCTTTCTAATCGTCGGTAACCTCCGTAATCTTTGTTATCACCTCTGTCAGATTTCTTCTCAAAAGATCTGTTGTCACTTCTATCATCTTTTCTTTTGTTAGGACATCATGCAGCAAAATGTCCAATCTCTTTACAATTGAAACATACAAGTGGTAACTTGCCTTTGTATTTACCTTTTCCTCTTAGCATTCTTCTCACCATCAGTGCTTCAATTTCATCTAGATATTCTTCTTCACTTTCTCTTTCACTATCTCTTCTAGATGAGTGTCTCTGACTAGATTTGCTTATTCTCATAGAAGACTTGAATGCAGACTCTAAATTTGGTAAGACACTATTATCAAAGTTATTAATCTCAAATGAAATCAGGCTATCAAGAGTGACTGTATTATTTGCTACTACTCTCATTTCTTGAATAGCAGAGACTCTAATAGCATATATGGGCAACAGGGTTCTTAAGATTTTACTTACCATTGTCTCCTCTTCAAGTGTACCTCCAACGCCTCGTATAGCATTGACTACTTCTTTTATTCTTGTGTTGTACTGTGTGACATTTTCACCTTCTTTCATTCTGAGATCATCAAACTTTCCTCTAAGGCTTTCTTCCTTGGCTCTCAGAACATTTGCATCACCTCCATGTACAAGCTTCAACTTGTCCCACATTGTCTTTGCATTTTTGCAATCTTTGACATCCTCAAATTCAGCATCAGAGAGTGAGGTTGAAAGCTCTAAAACCATGCAGTTATGTTCATGCTTTACTCTCAATATATCTACTGTCAATGGTCCTATAGGCAATACATATGCAGTATCTAAGTATTGAGTAATATCATTGCCAATACCTGATAGGTGAAGCTTTATCATGCTTTTCCATGAAGCAAAGTTGTCCTTGTTCAACTTGGGCACATCTCATATGTTCATCTTGTGATTTTTACTTAGGTCTTGAAACCTTCCTTCTAAGCACACAAGCTCTAATACCAATTGTTAGTAATAACTGAGAGGGGGGTGAATCAATGACCTTAAATAATTTATCCTTTCTAAACCTTAATCCACCAATTAATACACCTCAGGTTATTAAGTCCCTACAAGATGTATGCCTTTGAAATACTTGAAACAAATGGTTGTTTGTCGGTTTACCTTGTCTGTCCTTCTTCTCCTTGATTACCGATAGACAGTAAAACTTATTTATTGATGCTCAGTAAATATGCAGAGTCTATCAATCAATCCATAAATGCATATGTGAAATGTAAAACAATAAAGTAATAAACCATACACACATAACACAAGGATTTTAACGTGGAAACCCTGTTAAGGGAAAAACCACTGGGACCAGTACCCTAAATTTTCACTCTTCTGAAGTGAGCCATGTTAGGAGCCAACCCTATAAAAGGTTACAAACACACTGTTAAGTGTGACCTTGTTAGACAATTTTTATACATAGGTTGTCACTAAGTATCTGGCATCTACGCTACCATCCTTGAATTAGCCTCTAGACTGTCAATAGGCTTTATGCTAATCTTACTACCATCCTTGAATCAGCCTCCTTCTTAGAATTTAAATAGGCTTTAGGTAAGACCGATGCTACTATCATGAATCAACCTTTTTGGTAATCTGTTAGGATATACCTCAATTATAGAAGATGGTTAAGTCCTGCTCTGTTAAGAGACTTAATGCTTCAATGGTTAAACTGAAACACAATGACCTATTTCTAATGCAACTTTGAATTGTAGATATTCAGATCTATTTATGTACTTTACCTCTCTGATCAATGTATCAATTCAATTTCTTTGTACTTCACTCTTTCTTCTCTGTGATGTTGTGCTTCACTGTTCGTCAGTGTCTACAAAATTCTTTATCTCTCCCTTAGCTTGATTGATCACGACTGTATGAAGTTTATCCTTCATCAGTTTTTCTTCAGCATCTTTTCTCAATTCATTCCCCTGTATCTGAGTGCATATGGAAATGAATTATGATTGTCTCTTATATAGACATGATTTTCCATGATTCTTGATTCTTGATTCTTGGCATGAAAAACAATCCAGCCAATTTGATTTACGGCTTTAACTCCTGATTTATCTCATAGTTATCTTCTTTCCAACTGTATAATCATCTTTAAATCACTTACTTAACTGTGGTCGAATAAAACAAATAAAACAACCAGTTAAGTCTATGTTTAAGCTCTGGCAGCTAGATATTTTGTCATTTTCTGATCTCTCTATTCTGTCGGTCAATTCTGTAGTTCATCGTTGGTGACAACTGCCAGTTCCGTCGGTGCAACTTCAGTTAGCTTCAGGATCTCTGTCCGTCAGGCATCATTGGATCTTGCTCATCGAGCAACACTATTTTTAGCTTGTCGAGCATCCTGTAATTCTGCTTCATCGGGAAACATTGTCTTCTACTCATCGGGCATCACTATGACTTTATCTTTGTCTTTACCGATGGTGTGCACTCCACCAATGTAATCTGTCACTTGGTGAATACTTGACTTTTATGCATTGTTGAAAGCATAATCATTGTTCCATTGACTCTCTGAAGTCTTTGGCATCATGTGTATGACCATATAGATGATATCAAGTTGACATCAATGATAATATAAACCATTAACTAATTTAATGTCTTGCATCATCTTCAACTTAACATTATCAAACATTCAATCAGTTACATGTCATCACTAAGTCTTTCCCAAAAGGTCATGGGTGCTCAATCAAACTCTTTCTTCTCCCTGTCCTAGCTCACCTGGATTCACCAATCAGCCATAGGGATTCTCTTTTGGTCTAGGAAATCAATTGAAACAACAAGAAAGAAAACCAAAATCCTATCTACAAACTCTAACCCTACTTCTCCCATGGTTTCAGTCAATTCCACCAGAGGGTTCTTAGGTTAGAGCCATTTCTAGCTAGGTAGCACTGTATTGTCTCTGTCAGACTAATGACCTATAAAATCCTCTAACTTTACACTACAAGGACTTGAATTAAAACTATCTACTAAACATGAAAACTGAGAAGAAACACTACACTTTCATGGATCCCGATCACCTATGCCAATCTGTACACAGATGTACAGTAGAAAAGATATAGTGCAATTTACTCAAAATACAAATACAGTCATCCATACAGGGGTGTCAGAAGTAAATGTTTCAATTCAAAATCTCATTAACCTTCTCCAAAAATCAAATCCATGCTCATATACCGAGCATAGGGTAGTTACAACATTTCTAACTATATTTTTCAAATTCTTGCAAAAGTTGCTCAAGCAACTTTCAAAGTTGCTAGCAACTTTCAAAGTTGCTAGCAACTTTTTGTGTTTTGAGAATTTTGACCTTGTTTGTCAACTTGATGATTGATGTTGACCTCTAAGACCCTAAATAGGATACGTAGGGTCCTAAAACACACCTCTAACCCATATTTCACTAGAATGGGAACTTAACACTATTTGAAGCCAAAATGACCCAAAATACCTAATGAGCACTTAGGCTCTTACAAGCATGAAGTTAAACTATCATTGCATCCAACCCCTTGGGTATTATTCTAACACACCGACAAACATCTTAAACAACACTAAAACATTAAATAGGGAGGTTCCCTGCACCACTAATCCCCTTCCAAGTGTGGTTCCAAATGTTCCACCAGTTGTGTCTTCCATTCATGTCGCTTCGTACACTTTTCCTAGCGTCCCTAATATTTCTATACCACCTATGTCTTCTAATGATTCCACAATTATTAGTTTGGTTCAAAATGTGTCATTTTTGTGACAACAACTTGCATCCTTAACTCAATCCAAGTTTAGCATTCCTACATGTGACATGGGTAGTCCTTTATCCTTAGACATTATTTGTGCTATTGTTCCTCAACAAGCCGATATGCCTCATCTTGAGAATTACAATGGTAAAGGTGATCTTGTTACTCATGTTAAAACATTTCAAATCCTTTGTAGTGATTATGCTCATGACCATAGGATTTTTCCTAAATTGTTTGCTAGAACTTTTCATGATAAGGCTTTGCAATGGTATTGTTCTTTACCTCCTTACTCTATTGATTCTTTCCCTAAACTTGCTAATACCTTCATTCAAAAATTTCAAAATAACATTGGTCCACAAGTTTCCTTAACTTATTTAATGCATTGTAAACAAAACATTAAGAAAAAATTGACTGATTTTATTGGTAGATTTAAGCATTTATATGCTCAAATTTCTTATCATGTTCCTGATATTGATATTCAACATATATTTATTTCAAATTTATAAAAGGATATTAGAGATAAGATTCTGCTTACTGAATTTACCTCTTTTCAACAACTTTGTGTAGCACTTCATCATTACCAATTACAAGTGAGTCAATTTGAGAGTAACACTCCAATGGCTCTTGTTCCATTTGATAAGAGTGACACTGCTCCTAATCCTAATAAATTTTAGAAACCTAACGACTATATCAAGATTAATAAATAGACGAATGCGGTTGCTGATCAAGTTGTTGTTGCATTCCACAATGCCACTTCTGCATCCACTACTTTCCATATGAATCGTACGTTTACTCCTCTCTGAATCTTTACATTCTATTATGAGTAGTTTATTAAGTGCTAATATGATTACCTTGCCTCCTATTCGACCTCTCCTTCCTACAAAAATAGCTTCAAAATCCTTTGATTCTAAATCTTTTTGCCAATACAATCACTAGAATGGTCATGATACTGAAATATGTTATTCTCTAAAGCATAAGGTTCAAGTTTTAATCAACTAATGCCTTATCTATTGATAATTTTTATGGTAATGGGAACAAATTTGTATCTCCTCCTAATCAAAAGCTTCAAATCTATATGAATCCTTTACCCACACATGATACTAATACCATCGCTCAACCATCTTCTGTGGATATCATTTACGATTTGAAGATGGATGATCTTGATCACATTATTAATATTGTGGAGAGAATTGTTGCATCTCAACCTATTGTTCAAGATCCTTCACCTCCACCTCAACTTCCATTTCCAGCTAACCTCATAAACAAATTAAGGATAAAAGACCTCGAGAACTTTCAATTACCTTTGATGATTCTGAGACTATTAAGGCTCTCGATGGTCCCCTTTATATTTATGCTAGGATTGCTAAGATACCTACGCGTGGTTTTCTTGTTGATCCCACATCTAAGTTAATAAATTTCATTACTGAGGGAAATCTTTTTATGAAAACCCTACAGCGTGATTTTTATGATCCATTGGATGCATGGATCCAAACTTGTAATGGTTTTCTCTATCCTGCACTTTGTTCTATTAACTTACCTATTGAACTTTGTGGAAAGGTTATAGATACTAATTTTATTATCGTTCCTACTTCTGATTAATTTCAAATCAAATTATTTTTTCCTTGGATAGATATGCATGCTATTGCTTCTCCTATTCATAAATGTCTTAAGTTTATTCATAATGGAGAAGTAAAAATGATTAATCATAGTTTGTATCAACCTTCTAGGCCTAGAGATTGTGCTACTCTTGGTTTATTTTTTCCTTCATTACCTAATTCATGTCCTCATGGCCCTGACAACCTTTTTTTTTCATATCAAGCCTATAAACATCACAAGATAGTCGAGTTAAGCATGCCTCAGATAGATTTTAACCGTGGTATTTTTCCTACTCCTTTTATACTTCCTTTATCCATTACTGCTAACTCTATTACTCAAACTCCCAGTGTTGCTTCTCAGCCTACTGTGAATCTTACCAACCTCCTATAGAACCTATGAAGGAACCAGTGGTTATTCCTCCTAGTTCTCCACATGTGTCAAATAAAGAAAAACATAATAAATCTGCTAATGAATGTAGTAAGAAGTGTAGAGCTAATTCTAGGACCCGTGCTTCTCTGCTTCAAAAATATTTACCTTCTTTTGACCAACCTATGCCTCATGTGTTGGAAGAAATTAATGTTGATAATGATGTTAAGATGGAAGAGTATGATGATCCTATTCGCATCTTATATCCCATTTTAATTAATATTTATGAGGAGGATACTCTAGATGATCCTATTGATCTTAGTGATGAATATGAGACCATTGATCTTGATACTAACTTACCTCATATGCTTTCAACTCAATTAACAATTACACCTAGTATCGAGAAACACAATTCTCAAGATGATCCTTGTTTGGAACTGGCTATTATTCCTAGTGTATTGGATATAGTCCCTCTTGTGAGTTGTCGACCTTCCCAAAATGATATAAACCAAGATGGGGAGAGTAGGTGATGCGCCTAATTGGCTTATCCTTCATGGTAGCCCTTTTCTTGTTTGCATTTTGCATTGTGCTTCTCCCATAATGTGTTTGCTAAATGTTTGTTAGACTCTTTTATATGACCCTTGTTACTTTGTTGGTTCAAGGTGATAAAGGTATCAAACCTATTGTATAATTCCTCTATATGTATCTCTATTATTCTATATGTAGTTTTCATGTTATGTTGTACTTGTGCTATTGTTCGTAAATGTTTTCCTTGTGTAGTCTGCTTGGATCTGCGACATGGTAGCACTGATTCTTTTTGGTCTCCATGTTGTGGTCCAAAAAGACACTTCTTCGTAACTCTTGAGTTTTCTTTCCTCCATTGTGATTGTAGTTCTACTTTCTTTGGGTAATTATGTCAATTCATTTGCAATAATATCATATATATATGTACATGTTATCTTATGATCATACTGACCCCACAATAGATAGGTCTCATCTATGCTCTTTGTATGTTTATGTGATATATGTCTTGATTTGTCTTCATCTATGGGCATCTGGTAGTGGAAACGTAATTAGTAGAGTTGTTTATGTTTCTGTCAAAGACATTACTCTTGTTAAAGTGTTAGCAATGACTTTAACGTGGGGCCATATGCTCTACTCACTTTTTGCACACATGCATGTTCAAAATATTTTCAAAAACTTAAAACTTTTTCCCTTTATGGATTAAATACTAATCCTTAAAGCATGGATATTTCACTTTTTATGATCTCTAGATCCCTCTAGTTTATATTTACACAGATCTCTTGATCCCTCCAGTTTCAAATTACAATGTTTTGATCCCTTAAGGTCTGAAGGTGTCCTTAAGAATGGATCTCCCTGATGGGTTGACTAGTGAGTAGCCACATTCACTAGGTGGTTCAATTCCATCCTTCCAAGCTACACTTTTTCCTTGTATGATTCACAATGGTACATAAGTTCTCATTGGGTGAGGTAATCATACCCTCTCTCTTTCTCCTTAACTGGTGATGTCTCTCTTATCGTGAACTTAGGGTTGATAAAGACTTAAGTCCCTTGGGGGCTTGTGGATTTCTTTGTCCCTTTTGATTCCAATAATATTATCTATTCTTTATGATCTTCTTTACCAAGAGTTTGCATTGAGTCCATACTCTTGCTAAAGTGGGGGCTAAATGTATAGTTAGAAAATGAAAGCACTTCCATGGTAGACTGATTTAGACTTCCGAATAAGTGGTTTGGGGTCATGTCAAGCACCTTGAATGGGTTCCTGAATTTGATCTAGCTTTATCCCCCTGTTCTTTCCCATTTCCACTTTTTCCAACCTATTTCTAGCACCCCAGACTAAAAAATTGGGACTTCAACCTTGACCTTGACCTAGGTCACAATCGGCCTTTTCTAGGCCCGGGATTCAAATTTTAGAATTTTAGGGTTTCCAGATGTCGGACTTTGGAAAAAGTTGATTCCTGCTTTTGGGTCAGCTATTTTGGTCTTCGAAACAACAAATCTTAAATCATATTTAATATCGATCCTCCTCTAGGGGCATGGGTCTAATTGGAATCTAATTCTCCTATGTCGGCCTCTCTAGAGGATTGTGCCCTAGTTTCAAATAAAAGGAAGCTTTCTCCTCTCATTTTCTCTAACCATGAACTACAAAAGCAACCATAATCATCAAGGACAATTGCAAGAATTCAAATACTTGAAGAGTGAGATCCAAAGGTGAAGAAGAAATATTTTAATCAAGCCAAGTAGCCATTGAAGCATTCATCCATTCTCAAGAACTTCTCAAACACTCATTTTCATCGAGGAGATCCGTTGGTGGCCATTGAAGGATTCAAGCTCCATGGAGCCCTCTTGTTGAAGATTTCTCCATCCACATTCCTCCAATCCTCTTCCAAATCAAAAACCCATTCAAGATTGGTGTTGAAGATCTACAACAAATTGGTTGGAAACATCCTACATTCTATATTCTACATCCTTTTTGGTGCATACATACTTGTGGATTCATGGATTCGAATCCACCACAAGGAATTCTACAAGCAAGGTGAATTTGTTTATTTACTTTGTTTTTATTTATGCAATTTCAATTATACTTAGAGGTTAATTCCAAAATTGGGGTTTGACCAAGGAAAACCCCTCCCCCAAAAAAAAAAATCATTTTTTCTTGTAGGTAAAGGTTCGGAACAAAAGATCGGAGTAGAGATCCGGATACCCTTTTCGGCAAACTTTTGGGATCCAAAAATAGAGTTTTAGTCTGAGACTTTTTAGGTTTATCCTGCCCTAGGGTGCAATCGGAAATTCTGGGTCAATGGTGACATTCACTTGAGGGTACAAATCGGAACTGTGTGAGAACGGAAAAAGATTTCTAGGGTTTGTTCATCTTTGCGTTTCTATTGTAGATCCGGTCTCTGATTTTTTAGAAAATCAACACAGGCTTCAGAAAACAATATTTTTCATATCTACAATATTTCAAGGTTAGTATATTTCTCCTATTCAATTCAATTAAGGTTTTTAATCTTTCAAAGTCTATTGCACATTCAAATTAATAAACGGGTACTTAAGATCTTCCTTCTTTATTCTTATTTCCAAATGTTTGATTCAATTATGCATTGATCCTTCCATTTTGGATTAATCACTTTGGATCTTCCATTTGTATATCTAAGGATAGAAGGAGAGAATTTTATTTACCCCCTACATTTCAATAATAAAATCAAATCTTTCAAAAGTAACATAAGATAATAACAAACTCTAAAAACAAAAAATAAAATCAATCTATATTTTCTTTGTTACCATTTTATTAGTTCATTTTAATACAAATGAAAAATGAAGTAAGAGTATAATTAGTTCTATAGAAGTTGATTCAAGCCTTCACCTCCTTTCTTCCCTGCCTAGCCTTCATAATTATTCTTCCCATTAAATGGAATCATTGGATGTTGTTCTTGACATTAAAGATTAGGTTCCAATTTTAGAAAGGGGAGGAAGACCTCCCTTCCCTCGAGAGATCCCTAAAGACTCTCTTTGACTTAATTTAGATTAGGAAATCCCACCAAATGTCTTGGCCATACCTAGAAATACTATTTTTGATTCTTTCATAATAAATAAATGGATATTTCATGAAATTGATTAGATAAATATCACATTGAGGGGCACCCATTATCAATTAGACAAAAAAAGAGAGAAAAAGGAAGTATCGTAGGATGAGAATAAGCGTATGAATCTTGTTAGATCTTTGAAGAAAACAATTAAAGATGTTGAAACCATAATAATAGGTTATGAGGGAAGAATTTTGACCCTTTAAGTAAACTCAAAAGTATCAATGAAAATATTTACTTAGTTTACTTTTAGTGACCTAGGATTATTAAAAACATTATAAAGAATATTCAAACCTTGGTCACCAAAAATGAGAAACTATAATTGAATCAAATGTAGGTGGTTGATGTGGATGTAGGGGAGAAGATGTTAGAATAGAAAATCCTTAACCCAAAACCATGCCTCTATCAATCCTCCAAAAAAGAGAGTTACAACACATGATAATGTATTGAATTAAGGTGAGCACAAATGAACAATAATATCTTCTTAAATAGGCAAGAGCCATTAGGAAGAATGGACAAGGTTGAGACAAGTGTCTCAACCTTAAGGAAGTAGAGTTCACAAAGTACTCAATAATATCCTCTAGGAGGTAGTAGAGTTCATGTATGAATTTACATTATCCATCTACCTCATTAATGTGTTGACCTAAGTAAACTAAGAAAAGAGTAAATTTATAGAACACCATTTATGCCAACATCCCCACTTAAGTGCATCTTAGGGAGTACATCAATGTAGTAGAGATACTTTATGTGTCCTATCAACAAGACCATGTTATGTACCCATGTACAAATACAATAAAATCCCTCATAACTAGATAAAAAAAGAGAGAAAACCTGGTGGGAGGAAACTCCGCTCCAAAAGAGAGAACACAAAATGCTACAAAAGCAATGAAAATGAAGCAAGGAGGACTCCTCGAGATCCCAAAAGGACTACTTCCCTCACCCCTGACATTGGATGCAACTAAAGATAGGGAGGAGATTCCAAAGGTTTGGTGAACATAGATATAACTTTCTTCTCTGTAGGAAAATACTCCAAAGACATAATGCCATCTTGAATGAGATGCCAAATGAAGTGCATGTAGATTTTAATATGCTTGGTGTTTTTATGTTCCAAAAGGTTGGGAGAAATATGTATGGCACTCTAATTATCACACTAATGAGTAGTGGGATGAGTAACACGAAAGCCATACTTACCCATTAAGTGTCAAAACCAATGTATCTCTTGACTAGCCAAGACAACTCCTCGATGCTCATCTTCGGTTAAGGATAATACAATAGAAATTTTCTTTTTGCAAGACCAAGTAACTAGAAGAGAACCAAGGATAAAACCATAGCCAAAAGTAGGCTTCGAATCATCAACATCACCAGCCAAATTTGAGTAATTGAAGACAACAATTTCAGTAGCACCTAATGTGTAGTAAATTCCAAACTAGGTAGTGACCTGAATGTATCATTGAATGAGCTTGATTGCCTACAAATAGATCTCATGAGGATCTAAAGAGAATAAAAAGACTAAAAGGAAATGTAAGGATGACTATGTGTCAAGTACAAAAGGTTTCCAACCAACTACCTATACAAGGTAGCATCAATTGATGGAGTAGTATTTTTGGTAGACAACATGACACCTAACTGACAAGTAGTAGGGGTTGGCTTGTAATAAACCTTCTGAAGTCTTTGAAGAAAATTTAGAGCATTCTTATGCTATAAAATTGAAATGATAGTAGAAAACTAATGAATTTAAAGACAAATAAAATAGTCCAATAAACCAAGGTCAGTCATATCAAAATGCTTCATGAAATCTATTTGAGTTTTCTCAATCATGGCATGAGTAATCCCTATGAGTATCATGTCATCCACATAAAGAACAATAATGAGAAGATCCTCCCCCCAAGTCATTGAATATAAACTATAGGATCAGAATGACATCTAGTAAATATATAAGAAATAAATAACTAGTAAATATATAAGAAACAAAAGATTATCCATCTTTTGATATCATGCTCTAGGAGATTTCTTGAGACCATATAATGAACATTGAAGACTAGAAACAAGTGAAGAATCATGCACAAAACTTGGTGTTTTCTCCATATAGTTCTCCTCTTGAAGACTATCATGTAAGAAAGCACTCTTCACATCCATCTAATATGCTGACGAACCCTTAGATGCTACAAGAGAAAATGCAATATGAATGGAATCCATCTTGGCAACTTGGGAAAAGGTCCCAGAATAGTTAAAACCCTCAAGATAAGAAAACCCATTAGCCACTAGATGAGCCTTATAATTATCAATAGAACCATCAACTGCAAATTTGGTATGATACACCCATTTGCACTAAACCAAATTTCTTCCTTTAGGAAGAGGAACCAAATCCCAAGTATGATTCTTCATCAAAGAAGAATACTTCTCAGCCATAGCACTATCCCATTTTGGTATACCTAAAGCATCTAAAAATTTATGTGGATCAGTAAAAATTGTGTGACTTAAAATACTGATACTTGAAGTTTGGTAATGAGTGCGACGAGTGGTTGTGGGATAACCTGCAAGAGAACCGACATCCTCAATAAATGTTAAATCCAATAAGGTTCTACTAGGTGCATGTGGAGGAGAAGGAGGAGACAAAATAATGTCAACAAATAAAACAAAATGGTCATCTTCTAGATGGTAGCATTAGGAGCATCATCATCATCATCATCTGGAGGTAAAACATTTTTGAAAGAAGAATTATGAGGAAGAGAGGGAGACACCTATGATAGATAATCCTTCAGAGTAAAGGACTTATCAAATTGATATACCTTTCGAGTGGAAAGGTCAAACAATTGATAACTCTTCACATCCTCATAATAGCCAGCAAAAATGAAGGTCTGCATTTTATTCTCCATTGCTTAGCACCTATTATCAAGAAGGAATGTCCATGCATCTCTGCCATATACTCTAAAAAAGGGATACTCTAGGCTTGACATTATACCAAGCCTCCTCGAGAGTCATATTCAGTACTGCCTTGTGAGGAATATGATTCTGAATATAGTTTCACAATTGAAAAAATCTACTTAAAATTCTAGAACTATGGACCAGGACTGAAGCATATAATTGGCCATTTCTTGTAAGGTTCTATTCTTTTTCTCATCCATACCATTTTTCTGAGGAATGTATGGAATTGTATGTTGACAAGGAATACCTTGAGTATGGTAGAATTGACATGTACTCCCCCCAATATCTGTGTGAGTCTTCTAGATAAAATGTCCTAATTGCTTCTCCAAAAATGTATCAAAGCTCTTTAAATGGTGAAGGGTCGCATCCTTATATTTCAAAAGAAATACCCATGTGCGCTTGGATAATTCATCAATGATGGTGACCACATAGTTGGCCAATGAAAATAAGGGAGTTTGAAATGACATATGGTCACTATGCACTAACGCGAGGAGAGTCAAATTTCTTGTGGCCATACCCTTAGGAAAGTGGTCTGGATGATGGTTTCTAAGGAAACAACCCAAACAAACCCCATTTGAACAAGAGATCTAAGTTAAACTAATCAACATTTTTTCTGTGCTTATTTAATAAAGATATCTATAGTTTAGGTGCCTAAACTGTGCGTACCAAATCTTTCTCATAGAATTTTCATGGGCAATGAGGGATGATCTTAAGGAAGAATAAAATCCATCAAACCTACACTAATAGGCTGCATGATTAGCTATTCATGTTGCAATGACCTTTTCAAGAGCTCAGATCTCTTTAATAGTCACATGAGTAGGGAAAAATCAATAATTTTTCCATCACCATGGTTGCAAACTTGATAGATGGAAAGGAGATTTTTTGAAATATTAGGAACAAAAAGAACACCATCAATGCTACCACCATTCATTTGAACTAATCTTGTCCCTAAAACTAGAATTTATGATGAAATTCCCAACAATAATATATGAAGTGAGACTATCAAAATGGGAATTAAGAATATCAACAGTATGAGTCACGTGATGAAAAGAACCTGAATCAAAGATCCAACTTGAACTAGTAGATGAAGAAGTCTTAGCTTAGAGGGTTTGTTCTTTTCCAGGGGAATAAGAATTAGGCACTGCAATGTTGTGCCTCTTCATTTCTTTGTCTAGTGTTGTTATCTTCTTTGGCATGACCACAACCTTTCAACTAAGATAAAATTGACTGGAACTCTGTAAGGAAATCCTGAATAGAGGGAAATGCATCCAAGTTTGGAGAAGTGAGAACAACTTCTAGCTAAAAGATTTTGAATTGGTTGACTTTTCCATACAACCCTGCAAGCTTATCCCATACTTATTTAGATGTTGTACACTCAGCAATGTGAAACACCAAATTATCTGACACATGAAGACCGATGTGTCATTTTGCCTCATCCATTTTGTTTCTATGAACGAACTGCTCAAACACCTTAGTGAGTTCAAGTTTGTCAACTTCCAAGAGCTTCTAGAGACATCAATATTGCAACAATTACTACATTTTGAGCTTCCATGTGTGATAGATATGTGGGGTGAGAAACTCAATCCTAGGGTACACAAAGGACTAATATGCAAGAAGCCCCCAGAATAGAAACAAATTGATTTTACAAGTCCCAAACAATAATTTTGCCAAGATACAACTCAAACAACTTGCACATTTCAAGATAGTAAAAGTGGCATTAAAATGGATGTTTTTTTAAAGAAAATACCTTTTCTATAACATAGTTTATCAAAGCAGCTTGTCAGTGATAGCTTTGTTGCAGAAAATAGACTTTGTTTGAAGAAATATCACCAGTCTGACAAAATTCTTATCTTAGACTTTTCAAAAATCCAAGCGAGACTCCCATTGTAGACAACGAATTGTGGACCATAACTGTATGCAACACATCACAGAGTAAGGTCACAAAGCACGATACACACCTTTGAGACACCAATAGAATGAGTTGTTGCATGAACGGGTCCCGTGATGAAATGCGTCAAAGACTCTGAATAATGAATACCAACCACAATAACTACTATCCACAACCAGTGTCCTCGATGTGGGCTATCTACTTTTGACAGTTGTTTGAAGCATGGGTAGATTAGTCTCGATACCAACACTACTCAAATTGCCTCCAATGCTTTGGGTCTGCACAAGGAATGCTGAATCAACATGCGCAGGGGTGTGACCAAAATCATCAAACCATAGGTTGCGATCCCTTCTTGGTATTGCAAGGATAGGGTGAAGATCCGTGCAGTCATCTTGAACCAGACGATGAGGTAAGGGCATGCCAGGTCATTGAGATGAGCTACCACTGCATTCAAATTGGAGAGACAAAACACCGGCTTCTTTGTAGATGCTTTGTTCAAGAATCGGTGCGGGCCTAATCATGGATAAATAACTACTGGTCAATAGTGAATAAATACGTGGGCTAGAGAATATATTGCAGCCACATGAGAAATTATAGTAGGAAACACTGCAAAGGCACTAACTTCACAACACCAAGAATACAACACTGACCAAAGGAGAACTGGCATAGTCAAACCGCTAACAAGTAATTAAATTGGTCATCAAGCAGAATGGGCCACAGAGAATGAACAAACTGGCCAATCAATAATAATCATTCACTGTAGCTCGCCTCAGTGATGGCACTTCATTGTTGTCAACATAGTGGAGGGCGTCCACATTCACACCCACACTGTGCTCTGTCAGGTTTTGTGTAAGGACCTGACGCCCTGCCTCCTTTATAGCTGGCGATATAAACCAAGAAAAAAGAAAACGGGTTTTCAACACCCATAGTGCAGAAAACTAGCTCTCAAATAAATCAAAGATTGACAAAAGCAAATAGATGACACCCTAGTCAAGACAATCTCTACAAACAAAAGGAGCATAATATATACGTGGCTAATTCAAAAGCACTTGCTAATGGAAATGGATGATGACCAATGCTAAAACACTAGCAGAGGATCACAATACTTGCAATAAATGAAGATTTTGTTTGATTGGTAGCTATAATCAAAGGAGCGGGTAGAAAAACCAAATTCACAGCCAATAAAGTGACTAAAGCATCGACAAATCACTTTATAGAGGATGCTCAGTGTAAATACAAGGTCCCTCCAATAATTAAACCGACCAACTCAAAAATGCCAACCAACAATTGAGCTTGCAACAATTGGAAATTTGTGATCGCTGCACAATCTTCAAATATAAATGTCAGCCAAATAATTATTTCGCAAGCATATTCTCATGTATATCTAAAAGCTTGAGACAAGATGACCTTCAAAACCATAGAGTGAGAGATTCACAGCAAAGAGAGCTTGATCACAGACTACAAACTCTACACTGGTAAACTTAGAAAAAGAACCAAGGACCTCAAAATAAATGAAAACTCTCAGAATTAGGAGCTGCTAGACTTTAGGCTCTGATATCATGGTAGGATAGAACATCTTTAACTCAAAATCAAGTCACTATAAATTCTCCATAATAAAGAGATACAACATATACCAATGTATTGAACTAAGGTGAGTACAAATGAACAATAAGTTATGCTTAAATATGCAAGAGGAATTAGGAAGAATGGACAAGGTTGAGGCAAGTGTCTCAACTTAGAGGAAGTAGAATTCTAAGAGAACTCAACAATATCGTCTACTAGGTAGTAGAGTTCAAGTACGACACTACATTATCCATATATCTCATAAATGTGTTGACCTAAGTAAACTCAAGTAAACAGTAAACTAGTAAAACATCATTTACTCCAACAGAAGAACACTGAGGGTACTATTGATGATAACCAGCGACCATGCACCAATATGAGAGGAAACTTTTAAAAGAGCCTTGGTCCACTTTTCCCAAGACGTATAAGTTCTTAAAATGATGACATTGGACACTTCCTAGATGGAGGTTCTAGCTATAGAGGCCACAAAGAAGTTTTTCTAGGTTTCTCTTGATTTTTGTAGCTTTTGTTGTACTTTTTTGTTAGTCTCTTTTTTAGTGTATCCTTTGATGACATTAAGTTTTTGCCATTAGTATGCTTAAGTGAAAAACATGATAAAGGTCGTCGGTATAGGCTTAACCGACGGATAGCACATTGCATAACCGACGAGATGACAATGCTTGTCATAAAAATGCTAAGTATAGAATTGCCCAACGAACACTGTCAAGTGATGATCTGATTACAAAACATAAAGGACATCACCGACGAAACAGGTTTCGGTACATCACCGATGGATCCAAATTCACTAAACTAACGGTACATTTTTGTGAACATCGCCGACAAAGCAGAAAAGGCAAGGAACCCGACGAATAGTTCAATATAGGGACAACGACGCAGCAGAAGAGCGACAAAGCAAAGAATGAAAGAAAACCACAGTCTGACAGAGCAACCCGACCATCAAAACTGACAGTCAGTTACAGAACCCGGAAAAAGTGGATCTGACTTTCCACGTTAGATAAAATATTGTAATTCTATCTATAAAGTTTTAATTTGTTTTAAAACATTACTTGAGGGTCAAGCAAGCATATTGTAAATGTTTTAAAGCATCCTAACGGATCTAAAACATAAATAACTAAAGATCAAGGTCAAGTTGTAAACCTTGAATCTAGAGTTAAACTTGAAAAGCGTGAATCAAGAATGGACCTAGAAACAAGTATATCTAGATTTTCAATCATTTGTAATAAGCCATAAGTTGGTAAATGATTGTAGCCACGGAGAGCATCTAAGCAGAAGAAGTGAATTCATGAAAAGTTCAGAAATAGATCATATCAGTTCTCAAGAACATAGAGAAGGCTACCAACGAGCAGAGAAAAGATATCATTCAATCACTCAAGGTGATTACATATACATTGTAAGCTTTATAGGATCTGTTATCAGCAATGAAAGATTGCATACACTATCAGATCAACATTTATAATGTAGTTGCATTCTAACAAGTGCATCACATCAGAAATCCTTTTGTAGAAGGTGGACTTAATAGTTCTTGATAAATCTCTTAACAGAGTGCACACCTAACGGTGTTGCTAAAGCTTCAAATGAAGTAGATCCTAACAGGTCTCCACTCTAATAATCCTAATAGGGTAGATCATCATAAGTGATCAAAATTGTAAGCCTTAACCGGCTCCCTTCTTATCTGCAAACAGTGAAGCTTTGTGGGTAGACATCCCCACCACAGTTTTTACTTCCTAACGAGATTTTTCTATGATATCATATCTTGTGTTATGTGTTTTTTTTTTTCATGTATGTTTCTTGAATGTTTACACATGTAAAGAATTTATGTTATGATTTCACATACATAAAGAAAGATGAACAGATAAATAGGTGAATGTACAAATCTGATGACACAAAGGTTAATGGGCCAATCACATAAAAAAATTTAGAGGTACTGATTCACCCATCCGCTCTCACTACATCATTCTAGTAATTCTAACAATTGGTATCAGAGCTAAGTCTCTTTCTTGAAAAGCTTAAAGTGTTGGAAACACTGAGAGGGGGGGGGGGTGAATCGGTGTTTAGCTAATTATTCAAATTTAGAAACTTAAACATAAATCAAATACACATCCAATGAAGCTTAACACAAGAGCACATAACACTTGATATGATTACGGGGAAACCTTGATTAGAGGAAAACCCTGGTGGAAATTAGTACCCACAAATATTGTACTAGTATAATGAACCTGTTAAAGTTCCTTTGCCCTGTTAGAAGCAGTCTTTACAATGCGAGTACAATTACCTAGTTAAGGGTCTGACACTGTTAGGAGTCTTTTACAAAAAACCCTGTTAGGGGTGAGGACTCACTATCCAAGAGCTCACTGCTCAAAGAGAAACAAGGCTACAACCTCCTGAGAATAGATGTGCACTATATCCAAAAGTGAACTTTTGTATGTGACACAGATGTTTGATCAGTTCCAGTTATGCGCTTATGCTCTTAACTTCTTTAAGGGCTCTATCTCA
>MU224306.1:767391-783247 GCA_018584345.1 Thuja plicata
ATGTTTAACACATGATAACAAACTTATTACAATAGGCATTAAGCCTTTACATAACAAAATATTACACGCTAATCAAAATAATGAAGTCGGCTTCATACTCTATATTTTGGATTGTTGGTGTACTTGTTCTTTCTGTATCTAGACTTCCATTCCATACCATTCATGTATAGGGTAAGCATAATAACATACCATAGAGCTTAAGTCTAAACGTGCATATCCTGATATGGTCGTACGCACGTGCGCTGATGTCGTGATCGACTGCAAGTCAGTGTTATGTTCTGTCTTCTACACTTAGTCAATTTTCACTTCATAGTTTACTTGTCAAAGCTTCATATGACTTTGTTGCCATAATGACAACACAAAATAAGCTATATACTCCCTGGGAGTCAACTTGCCAACAATCTCCCCCTTTGTCATTAATGACAACAAAGGAATGTGGCCAAGTTACTCAAAATTGACTAACACAAAAACTATATATCATTATACTTTATAATATATACTACTCCCCATATATACACATATTCCTTGTATATTACTCCCCGTTTGACATTAATGAAAAAGGTGTCAAAATTCTAAGTCTCTAGATACTTACTCCATATATATCTGGATATACAACTTGAAGATTCTTTATCTCTTACTGCCAAAATGCCTTCATTGCATCAACTGTCTGGAGATGGGCGCATAGAGCATAAGTGAGCTTCTCCATTTTTATCAGGTCCATGAAGGGACCTTGATCATATGTGACAATAGTGGCATCAATATGTTTGATGTTCTCATCCAGAACTGCTAAGGAGGGCGCAAGTGCATTTCTCAACTGAGTCTGTCGGGCCCTTATCTTATTGATCTCCATTTTAGCTTTTTCTATTTTGTCAAGCTGACCTTGATAGACACTGTTGCATATGTTCATGTCTTGCGTGGATGTCTTGACTGATTTTCTACCATTGTCAACCAAGATATCTACCTCCTCTATCTTTTTGATGTGTTCAGAGGTGAGTTTGCATCTGTCCATGTAGTTTGCTATTATATTTCTTCCTTTAGCTACCAACTCTTTCAACATAGACTGACCAATCTTCAATGATTTTAAATCTAAGGAAAAATTCTTTACTAGTTCATTCAACCTTTCCTTTTTGTACTCATCTTCTGCTATTCTAGTAGCTGAGTCTACTAAGCTTGTAAAATGTGCTTTGAAGCTTGTTAGTATATTGTCTACATCATCAACTGACTGAATTTTTTCTACTTTCTTGTCCACAGGTACTAGATCATTCAGAATGTTTACTAATTCCAAGAAAAGAGGATTCCTCATAACCTATTTCTCTTTTGCCTTTTCCATGGCTAGGAAATTGATCTTGATTAGGTCTTCTTCTCCCCAAGCATCCATACTTGCTGAGTCAGGATTTAAACTTGACAACAATGAGGTAGATGGTTGAACGGATGGTGTGAATATGGTATTCTGACTTGTATCCATGCATTCACTTTTAACTAGGATCTCCATGACTGGTGTCTCATTTTTTTGATTATCTTCCTCTTTGTTCAAGTCTTTTGAATCTATAGAGGGAACTTTATCTTGTTGCACAGATGTATCATCAGTGCATGCCTTCTTTGTCTCTTCTGAGTTTACAAATGCTTTTTCCACTTTATCCATATCATTATTAGAAGTGGTCATAGATATCTTGATATAATCAATCACTATAGTATCCACTGAATCTTTTGTTGTATGGGGGGTTATTGAGACTGAGGGCGCTGAAACCTGTTGACCTGTTTTAGGTGCATTCTAAATCACTAGTTTTGCAACATGTTTAGGAGGAACTGGAGTTGCCTTAGTTGTAGGCACCGTTGATGGATACATATGTCTATCTAGAAATACCCACTCAAATTATTTATGAGTCTCTTCACTAACCAAATCATATTCCCTTTTCATGATATGAAGAATTCTTTTTTTGGTTCTTAGGTGTGGCTTTACTAAATCCAACAAAATGACTTTCTCATCATGCGAGCACACCGGGAGAAGACTATCCAATGTTTCTTCTCTTATCCTCATATCCTTTTCAATTGCTTGCCTCATTAACATATCAAGTATGTTCCATACCTTGTCTGGTATGATAGTCTTGAGTTCCAATACAGTCCTCTTGAACTTAATCATATGAGAGATGATCATAGAATGAATCTTTGATTTGTCTATCTCTTGATATTTTTCATATACATTCTTGAGAGACTCTAGTCTTCCTTCATTGAAAATTCTGTTCCTTAAGACATTAAGACTAGGTCTGAAACCCAGCTCAGGAGGAGCTTGAGTGTTCTTTACCTTGCTCCTTGTAGTTCTTGAGGATGGATGACTAGTGGGCGCTTCCTTCCTTCCTCTAGACTTCTTGCTAGGTACTGATGGTGGAGAGGCATCTAGATCAATGGTGGTTGATGGCATAGATGTATCTTCATTTGATTTTTTCTTCTTCTTCTTGGGCATATCATCAGTCTTTTCTATTTTTAATTCTATGGGAGTCTTCTCAAGTTCTTTGGCTATCTTAGCTTCTCTAGCTCTGTCAAGATCTTCTTATGTAACACCATGAACTTTTAGGATATTTGATGTAATCCTAGATGCCTTCCTTTTGTTCTTAGCACTGTATAAGACAAAATCAACTTGATTTGTCTTTTCTCTCTAAGTGCCCCATCTAGGTTCATTGGGATCCTTGGGCGCAAATAAGAGGACTTATGCATAACCTTCCAAAACATGTTCTTCGACTTCATAACCAAGAGGGTGAATCCATTTTGTCCTAGGTTCAACTGCCTCCATGCAAGTATAGTTAGTCTCCACCATGAAGCATATGGTGTCTTTGTACTTCTCAACTATTTTCTCAAGTATCATGAACCTCTTCTACATCTTGATTCTGAATGTCTTGATGTCCATGTCCATAGAATCCTTCACACTACTCTCTGATGTGGCTTTTAGTGAAATCTGTGACATAGTAGGTTTGCTTCTATCTAGGTAGAAATTTGAAACCTTTCCTACTATGTGGAAGTAGAGATATATGATTAGTGAGCCAAACCTAAATATCTTTCTCTTGTCATGCTTGATAGCTTGGATGTTGTCGATTAATTAAGCGCGCAATATCTCACATAGGTTGTACTGAGTATTATCATTCACCATTTTCATTGTTCCTAAGACAGCTGCTGTAGATACACTATTTAGTCTGCTTGTGTGCTAAAATTTATAACCTAGTATCATGGTAACTAGCTTAATGGCATCTTTCTTGATGGGATCAACTATCATACCACGCCTATCACTCCTGGATAAGCATGCCTGCACAACTTGTTTCTTGACATCTTTACCAGTTGGAAGGACTGGTCCAATCTTGGGAAGTCCAATCATCTCATGAATTAGATCTATAGTGATGCAGATAGGAACCTCACCTATCCAGTATAGATCATCATGTATCCTACTTAGTAATATCTTAACCCATTTTGGCTCATAAAAATCATGTGCATTGGAATACTCAAAGATAGGTTTATCAGTGAGATGAACGTATTCATCCTTGAATGTATAGTCTGGTTTCATCATAGAACCCATGAGAGATGCAATGTTGTTGTCTCCAACTATTTCCTTATTGCAATAAACATATGCATGGATGTCTTCTACATGTATGACTCCTAGCGGAGTCTTAGAGAATGCTCCTTCGACATCATCCAATATGGACTTGAATGGATGCTTCTTAAAAATAAATATCTTCCTCTCAGCAATGTCGAATACAACAGGGGTTGCCATACTTACTTGTAACTAGGTTAAGTAGGGTTTCACGATGATTCTGAAATGATGTGACTGCTAGGGTTTTGTTCCAAATGTAATCCATTCACAACCCAGCTAATCCTTCAAGTTGTTAGTGATTTGATGCTCGATGTCTATCTATTTTCTAAATGCTTCAATCTCAAATGCAAAGTGAGGTTTTTAAGATCTTTTCCCAATTTATATAAAGATCAATTGCATTTAATGCTTGTTTCTGTAAAGCGGTTTACAGAGAGAATTTCAAACTTTGTTCTAAATGAAGTAAAGGCAATGCGTGAATGCATACAACCTCAATTTGTGATTACATGCATGAATCCATAGGCGCATACTCGAAGGTGAGTATACCAGCCATGCAGGGGTTTAGAGCTATAATAGCTACCCCTAAGACCATGAGGGTCAACTATTTAGAAGTAGAAGGTGTGTCCACTGAGGATGCATCTTCTACTTTGTTCTATTCATTATCCTTCTTTACTTCAACCCATATTTTATCTGAATTAGCTTTGGCTTCCACAAACTTGACTTCTCCTAATTCTTCAAACAAAGACTTCTTGGGTTTCTCTTGTCCTTTTGTTCTTGATTTGTAAAACCTTGAGATATATCCAGCTTTTCCACATGAGTGATAGATGATAGGAGGTCTAGTTTTGTTATTCATCATGTTGCATTGCTTGGTTGTGTGTCCATTGTAGTTACATATCTGACATGTAATGTTCTACAAGTTTCTTTGAGGTTGATTTCTCTGATTGAATTGAGTTTGATTCCTTCGATTCAGTTGAGGCTGATTTCTTTGATTTGTTCTGCAATGAATAGCCCTATGACCAAACTTATTACAGGAGTAACGGTAACCATTGAAGGGTCTTATATTCTTACAATCTCTTGCTAAGTGTCCATGCTTGTTACAGGCATAGCAAGTATGGTTGACTGCCTTGTGTTTATCTTTTGGTGATTCTGCTTTAGTCTCTTCATGATTTTCAGTTTTCTTTTCTTCTGAAGATTTTGTTAGAGATTTATTTCTTTATTGTAATGAGTTTATATCAATTTGATCTAAAATGTATCCCATACCAGTGGTGTCACCTTTTATCTTTTGTGCATAGAGTTGTGATTGAATCAGATCAGAGCTGGTGTGTAGTTTATCAATCTTGTCTTTTGCTCCTGACAATTCAGATTCAATTTTGTTCTTGATATTTTCTAAATCAAAGATTTTCATATTGGCTTGCATGAGTTCTTCATCCAACTATTTGTTTTCTTTGTTCTTCTCTTCAATAGTTGTTAAGATATCAGTTAACTTAACTGATCATTCAATTCTTCTAGCTTATCTTTCAGAGACATGTTCTCTTCATTCAGTTTCAAATCATTGGTGGAGCAGTCTTTTAGTTCTTTCCTTAGTTTCTTGATAAGCATTTGTGAGCCATCAAATTTTAGTTTAAGTTCTTCATTTTCTTTCTTAGATCTATCTAGATCTTCAAGGGCTGCTTCAAGATTCTTTTTCAGATATTTTACTTCTACTGAATCCATGATCTCCTCAAGTGGTTAAACTTTTCTCTCTGAGGACCAAGCTCTAATACCAATTGTTGGAAACATTGAGAGGGGAGGGGGGGTTGAATCGGTGTTTAGCTAATTATTCAAATTTAGAAACTTAAACATAAATCAAATACACATCCAATGAAGCTTAACACAAAAACACATAACACTTGATGTGATTATAGGGAAACCTTGATTAGAGGGAAACCCCGGTGGGAATTAGTACATTGGCTATTGATTATAGGAGGAAAATTACATAAAAGCTACAAGAAAAAGAATCAGAGATTCAAGGACTTACTGATCATCACCATGAGATTACCAATCAGATTATTCTTATGAGCCAAGCAGCAAACATATTAAATACTGAACTCATTGAAAGAATACAGATCATTGGTGAGCTAAGGGAAGAAAATGAGAAGCTAAAAAATGAAGTCAGAATTTAGAATCAGCACAATGAATTAATCAAGAAAGTTGAAGGGTATGTGAAAGATCATGAGGGGCCAAACTATGGCCTTAAGTGGCAATGAAAAATCAGCAAAATCAGGGTTAGTCAACTTGATGTGAAAATTTGAACTAGCTATCAACCTAATATCAAAAAGTTGTAAGAATAGAATCTGTAGGAAATTGGATGTAGTAACTCAACTACTAGGCCTTTTCTAAAAAAATTAAATATGATTGGTGAAAATTATAGATTTCAATGCAGAAGTACAAAAATTTTAGGAAAAAAATAAGAAGTAGGTGTATGTCTGACCACCTTAATCATAATCAAATGATAATATTTTTTTATAAGATTTTATATATAAGTAGTAGGCTCCTTCCCAGATGTGACGCATATTTTTGTGTGATTGTATTCCAAAAAAATAATTAATTATGAATTTTTTGATATAACATTTTCAAAATAAAAAAACTCCCGTGTCTAACCACCTTAGCTCATTGAAATTTTTAAAAAATTCAAAAATAGAAAATATTCCCTTATAGTAGGCGAAGCATAGAATGTGATGCATTTTTTGGATTTCAAAAATGTTATATCGTTTGAAAGTTATAGTTTTTTTTGAATCAGTATATAAATCAGCACTTTAGAAGTAACTCAATTAGAAAATAACTAATAATTACTTACCGAATTCAAAATTTGACAGCAATTATATCAATAGAAAGTTGATAATCTCCTTAAGATAGCCTTTTCGTTTCATCAAATTCGGATGAAAAAAAAGTCATCAACTACATGGTCGAAGTCTGGAACTCAGGGAAACAGAGGAAAAACACATTTTTGTGACATTTTTAGAGTTGACCATGTAGGTTTGGTGTACAAAAAACCTGATTTAAAATCGGGTACTCGAAAATGATGGCAAAATTTTATTTTTTAAATTTTCCCTCCCCTTTCTCCCTCTTAAATTTTTTACCCTCCCCTTTCTCCCTCCTTCATATGATATATTATATATCAAAATTATATATTAGATTATGTATTATATATATTAAATATTATATAATATATATATAGGCAAAAGTGGAATTACCACTGATATATTTATTTAATAAAACTGGTTCAAGAGCTTTGCCGAGAAAGAACCAGTAAGAAAACCTAGCTTCATAACTTGATACAAAAGATATAGTGATATTATAACTACTTCCCTATTACAAAGATGACCTAAGTCATTGGTTTCACTAATCACTAACCACCAACCATGCTATTCATTAACTACTAAGCAAGGCTCATCGGCTTGATGCATTACAATATTAATAAGTGGCTACCCAAACATCTTTTTAACACCTCCAAATATGTCATTGAAAAAAGGTGGTCACTAATAGCTTAACCATGCTCAACAGCTTCATTCATAGACAATAGACATTATCGATTTACCAAAATGCCACCCATGCTGACCACTAAATATTTTTTTGGAATGAATCCCACCCAAAATCTCATTTACAAAAAATTATGATCGGGCATCAGGATATATTATACTATTTGAAACCCTAAAAAATTGCGTAGCAACTCAGGGCTTCCATTACCACTATAATTTTGGTGTGTCTTGGCTTTGAAGAATGACACATTTTCACCCATCAAAAAAGATCAAAATTACAAAATTGCCCAATCTATTGCTTTATTCTTCCATGGCATCCAGTTTTGAGGATACATGATCTGGTTGAGAATGTAGGGACCACCCCCAATTGTCTGCATTCCAGCCATCATCATTATGGGATTGATGTCTATTAGCCCATCCCAGATCTTGGGTAGTTTGTTGCCATGAATTTTGTGTCTAGTCAGAGGGAACTTGGGCCGAGCTCACTTCACAATGCAAATGGTTGTGAGTAATGGGAGTCGTGACTATTGTTGGGTCTATTGCTTGACTCCTAGATACTGAATCCTCTGCAAAATAATCCTCCTCTAGTAGATTAAGTAGCACTTCTACCACCATGTGGATTTTTTCTTGCCAAGCAAAGTCCATTATCGACCTTGAGGATTGCATTACATCCTTTAGTTGGCGACTGTTCTGGGCTTCCAACACCCTTTTTACATTTTCATATATAACCATTATAGTATGATTAGAAAGGAGTGCATGCCTTGGAAATAAACCACTAACTAGAGCCTGCCCTGTCCATAGGTCATATTTTTGCATAGCTTTTTTCAATTTTTTTTCATCCCAGTACTTGGGAATGACAACCTTATGAGCTAAATTTACTAGTAATTCAACCGATTGCATCAAGTCCATGGAATTTGAAAAGAAGATAGAAACCAATTGTGAAGGATAGAGAAATTTCTTTGTGTGCGGCTCTATGTTTTCATAACCAATAATATTTTTAATTGTAGACCTAGTAATTGCAGAATGCAAGATAAACATACCATCCAGTTCTGAATCTCTAATGTGACAATGAAGGGCTTCGCCTTCATCTAGTGATGGAATAAAAATTCTATAGTTCTTGGGAGATACTTTGGTGTGATGAGTAGCACATTGTCCACAAATTTTATAGTCCATAATTTGCAGAGCCATTACCGTTCTTTTATGCTTGCCAAAAGTTGAAGATGCTACATTATGATTAATTTGGGGTTTTAACATAGTGATTAATGATACGCATACTTCACAATTCATGTGAAAGATAATTCATTATCCCTATCAATAGCACTTTGTCACGCGTCACTCATCCATGTGAATACTTTGATATTTCAAACACCTCTCTGTTTAATCATTAATTGAATGTACTATACCAGTTTAGAAATAATTTTGGTGATTCCACTTGATCTCCACAGACCGGTGACGTGCTTGTTTCCTAATTTGCATTCTTTGATACTTTTCCTCTTCCCACATGTTAAATTGTGATTTTGATATGTAAGTCACCTTGTGTTCATTACTTTGCATAAGTTTCATGTACTGTTCTCTTCGGTGATCAGAATTAAGATATGTTTGCAATCTCACATTGATACGGAAAATAAGTAAGGTGATATCAACTTGTCACATATCTCATTTTGCTTAATTATTCCACAGTCCCAATGACTATCTCTATATTTTAAATAAATGATTTATCTTTGTTCACCACCCGTTTCAATTCAAGCCAATTTTCTGCAATGTTACTAGCATTTATGTCCATTATTTCTATGTCATCGCAGCCCATATTTGATAGTAGATCCATTACTTTGTTTCCTTCCCTAAGTGTGTGTGAGATTTTTAGATTGGGAAAGTTGTCTAGCATGCACCATATTTGTGTTAGAATGTACTCTAACTTCCTGTTCTTTGACTCCCTTTTAACACATGCATTAATTATTACCTGTGAATCTCCTTCTACATGTATATTCTTAATCCCACACTATTTTGCCAAGATAAGACCTGCCATCATTACATGAGTTTCTACAGTATTGTTTGTTCCTGTTCGTAATTGGGAGGCAGTACATCCTATTAGATTCCCCTTCAAATCCCTGATACAAGCCCCCAATCCTAATTTTCTGAGGTTTCCCTGAGAAGCTCTGTCAAAGTTTAGTTTCATGTTATGGGGCAGAGGGGGTTTCCACCGAATGGTTGATCAATCTACCTGGCCAGAAGACCTTTTTAGATTTTCCCAACCCGTGGGAATATTAAGTCTATCCCAATTTTTCAAAACTGAGGTGTCCCATGCTATCAAGGTAGGATTATAACCACATCTATATATGCTCGCATTAACAACCTCGGATATTGATTTCTCTAGTGTTTCAAGCACTTTTTCCAGACTTGAGGTTTCATTTCTAAATAACCTTTTATTACGTTCCCACCATATTGACCAGATTATTAGAGAGGGAGAACATTTCCAGATGTTTGCAAGAAGTGAATCTTGATGTAATTGTGGCCAAGATTCAAATAGATCCCACAATTTATTAGGCAGTGGTGTACAATAACCAAGTTTGTTGAGAACAAATAGCCAACACTTCTGTGCAAATATGCATTGCAATAACAAGTGATCCCCTGTCTCAATTATATCTTTGCATAGAGGGCATTGAAAGGCTTGAGTAATGCGAAATTTTTCTAGTCTATCACTTGTAAGGATTCTTTTGTTCAATGCAAGCCATGAGAAGCATCATGCTTTAGGCAGAGTAGCTTGAGTCCAACAAAATTGATATGCTTGCGAGGGAATGTTTTGTAGTTCCACCTGTTGCAAAGTTTTATATCCTTCTCTAATAGAATATTTACCATCTTTTTTTGGAGCCCAAACTAGCTTATCTTCCTTATCTGATTAATATGCTTGTCTTTCTGTGAGGATTCTATAAAGTAGTTCAGTGTTTTGTCTTGTAAGGTGCAGTTCATCTGGGTCTTTCCATTGTATTTTTCCTGAGAACAAGTTAACAGTTGATACAAAGTCTATAAGGTATCTCCCCCATTTATGTTCGATTGTAATGATAATTTCTTGGGGAACAATTTGTGATAGGAGAATAGGCTGTCCATTCCAAGAATCTCTCCAAAATTTGATATTTGACCCATTATTAACTTCCCATGTAACATAATTGTATATTATTTCTCTTGAGGTCATCATGAAGTCCCAAATTTCTGACCCTTTGGGTGGATCTGAAATGGTGAGGATTCGAATTGGGTTATCATTGTCAAGGTATTTTTTCTGCATGATCTGACACCATTTATTATGTGGTTTTGTGTACATCTGCCATACTAATTTCCCTCCAAATGCTTTGTTTCGGATTGTTAAATCATGAACTCCTGCCCCTCCAAAATTTGAACCTTTTCCATATCTTTTAATGAGATCAGAGGTATCTTTTTCTCCCCACTCATGTTTGTTGTCCAAAGGAATCCTTTAATCAATTTTTATATTTGTTGTATAACTGATGATGGGGCTTTTAAGACAGCTAGATAGTAATTTGGAATTGCTGAGAGGATAGATTTCATGAGTAATATTCAGCCTGATAAGGAAAGCCACCTTGCTTTCCATGCCAATGTTCTAATCTTAATTCTTTCTATAACAGATGACCAATAAGTTGCTTTGTTCATTCCTATAAAGAACGGAATCCCGAGATAGTTTGAGGGAAGGATGTCCACTGAAAAATCTAGAACTTGTACAATTTTGGTCAAGATGACTTGGCTAGTATTGAACAGGTATATTTGTGACTTTTGTGCATTAATTTTCTGTCTAGATACTGCTGCATAAAGGTTTAGGACATACTTTATTCTTTTTTCTTCCTTAACTTCTGATTTTCCAAATAATAATGTGTCATCTGCCAAAAGGGAGTGGGTGACTAAAATATCTGTACCCCCAATTTTTTCTCCACTCCAAAAGCCCATTGTATGTTGCTTCTTGATTGTTCTACTTAATGCTTCTGCCATTAGTATGAAGAGGATGGGGGATATTGGATCTCCCTATCTGATTCCCTGAGTGGAGGAGAAGAATCCAGCCGGGTTTCCATTAATGATGACAAAGAACCAAGCCCCTGAAATACATGCCCGTATCCATTTACACCACTGCTAGGAAAAACCAAACTTGAGAAGGACTTGAAAAAGGAAATCCCAATTTACTTTGTCATATGCTTTCATCATGTCCAATTTGATAACAAAATTAGGTGACTGATCCTCTTGAATAGAATGGAGTGCTTCATGGGAAACTAGTGCTCCTTCCATGGTTTCTCAACCTGGGACAAAACCTCCCTATTCTTGGGAGATAATTGAAGGAATGAGATTTTGTAGTCTCATATATATGGCTTTCGTGATGATTTTATATACTGTGTTGCAAAGTGATATAGGTCAAAAATCTATAAAATATTTTGGATCTTTTATTTTAGGTATAATAGCAATATTGGTTGTATTGAAATATTTTAGCATTGACTTGCTTTTCCTTGATTCTTCCACTGCTTCCAGCAACTCCCAGCCAATGACCTCCCAGCATGCCTAAAAAAAGAGTGGAGTATAGCCATCCAGGCCCAGGGCTTTATCTGAAGGGAGTGAGAACACCACTTGTCTAAGTTCTTGAATAGTGAAGAGGGCCATTAGTACATGGTTATCTTATTGTGTAACTATGCATGGGATAGCAGCAAGTATTTCATTAAGCTAATCTTGAGATGGGGAGGGGGCTTGAGCAGGAGCAAGCAGATTTTTGAAGAAGTTAACTCCTTCATGTTGGATTTCTTGAGCATTTGTTAACGTCTTCCCCAAAGACATTTCAGTGATATAAAATATTGTGGTGTTTGCTCTTTTTTTCTTTGCCAAAGCATGGAAGAATTTAGTATTCTTGTCTCCTTCTCTAAGCTATAGTTATCATGATTTTTGTCTCCAATATTCTTCCTCCTGAGAGCACAACTCTTCCCATTACTCTTGGAGTTCTCTCTATGTGTTGTATGTGTCATTATCCATACCATGTTCTATATTATGCTCATGTAATTGTGACAATTGTTGTTTGACCAAATCTTTTTGCTAAAATATGTTTTTAAACACTACTTCATTCCATTTTTTGATACATCTTTTGACATCTTTCAGCTTCATTTCTAGCTGATACATTTTAGTTCCCACCACAAACGGTGAGCTCACCCACCATTGTTTAATCAAAGGCAAGAATTGTGGGTGTCTAAGCCACATTTTTTCAAATTTGAATGATGGTTTGTGACTATTTGGAACTCTTGCATTGTCTATGGATAGCATTATTGGGAAGTGATCTAACCCTGGTAATGGGAGGATGTCTGATTGGAAATGAACATTTATGAGTTTCCATTCTTGTGATACTAGGAACCTATCTAATCGACTAGAAATTTGTGCAAAATTTGCTCTCTTGTTTGTCCATGTGAATGTACCGAGGGATGGAACCACATCCATCAGATTGTTGTCTGATAATAGTGAAGAGAAGTCCTATGTGGTTCTTAAAGGTGGACATATACCACCTATTTTTTCTGACATGTTAAGGATCGCATTGAAATCACCTCCAAGTATTACATTTTGATCGGTGAGATTCTAAATTAGAGATGTTAAATAGTTCCATAACTTTTTCTTATCTTGTGTAGATGTAGGACCATAGATGTTAAACAAGATTAATGAAAAATCAAAACTGGTCACTTCTACCATTTTCCAATGAATGTCCTACCTGATCTTTTTAATCTTGGAAGTCTTGGGATTCCATAAGATAGCTAAGCCTCTAGAAGCCCCAATTCCATGTTGATGGAGGGTCAACCAAGCTGCCCAATTTCCTAAAGTTTTATCAAAAATTTCTGGGGATAGCTTTGTTTCCTGAAGAAGAACTATATCAGCATGCATAGAATCAATTTGTTGTTTGATTCTATTTCTTTTGTCAAAGGCATTAATGCCTCTGACATTCCATGATGCAATTTTCATTGTGGACAAGGAGAACCTCTCATCCTCCTTGTTAATCTCTTTATGGAAACAAATGTTTTGTCCAATGTGGATTGGATACCGGCTGCTATCTCTTACTTAATTTTTGAGGTTTTTGGTTTTCACCCTCTTGACCTTGGATTCTTTGAAACCTGAACACATTTTGAAGGAGATTGTTCTATTGAGAGAATGCATTGTCTGGAGGAACCATTGAGATTGTCAGATATTTCAATATCTTGAGGAATTTTATGTGTATGCTCTGCCTCTTCAAATGAGGGAACCCTGACCAAATCTTAGGTCATTATTGTTGCCTCTGGATAAAGACATGCCTCATCCATGCTTTGGCTATTTATTGGACAAAAAAAGTTAGGAAGCTCAGTGACTGGATGGTACTCTACAAATTCTAAAGGTGCCTCTTCACTGTGCTCCTATCCCCTATGTATGATGGGATATTTAAGTTCCAACAGGAAATCTTGAAGCAATTGATTATCATTAATAGAGCCATCATTTGCAACATATAATGGTAATTCTATTAGATCTGAATTTTCAAGGAATTCCTCTTTACTGTTAGCCGAACTTGTTGTTTTTCCCTCTGTAAATTTTCCAGACATCTCACAACCCCTGTCTAAGGTCATGGTTATAGATGATATCTTGTCTTGTTCCTCTGCTTGTATCCCATTAGTAAGAGCTAGGACAAGTGGGGATTCACACAATATTAATTGTTGTACAACTTCATCAATGCATGATGCACTCGTGACAGGGGTGTTGAATTCCAGCATCCCCAGAGTTCTACTGTTGTAGTGATATTCCCAGTTTAGATAGGCCATGAAAAAGAAAATATGGCAGATCATTACAAAAATTCTTGCTGGCATATTCTGCTCCAAATATACTATTTGTGTATCTGATTTTGCATGGACCTCGCTGTTATTTTGCAGTTTATCTTGATCCCTGTGTTTCATCATCTTGGTATGTTGTACACATGTTGATGGGTTAGAGCTATGATCATCACATACATTAATGTTACTTATTTTCCCCTTCTGACATTTAGTTTTTAAGTGTCCATGTTTGTGTTGATATTGGTGGATTGTGACTGGGTCATTTATCACAATATTCTGGACCCACTCCCCCCATTTTGATGTAATTACAATCTTCTGTTTAAAGGTTTTATGAGTATCCATTAAGATACAGATTCTTACATCATGATGAGGGGCCTCGAAAGGGATGAGGTCATTTCGAATAAAAATCCCCACACTATTTGCTATGAATTCTAAGATCTCTAGCTCTCTGTATTCTAATGGCAGCAGAGGTAAAGAAATCTAGTATGGGAAAAATTGAGCGACATTGGGCTCTGGTTTTAAATTAGGGACCCAGGGCATCGTGAAAAGACCCAATCCCTTACAGAACCAATCTTTATGTCTATTAACCTGATCTCTGTAACTTTTAGAATGAAAAATGGCAACAAAGAATTGATTTACAGAATCAATACAAAAAAAATATTTTATCCCTTGAAGCGTCTGCATAGCCCATTCCTTAATAACTATAAATGGCAAAGTGGTAGAGGAAAACTTACCTATGAGTGCCAAATGTCGTAGTGTACCAATAGGTATTTGCAACAAGTTTTTTGGAAGAGTGATCGAAGCCATCCCAGGATCTGAATGTAGTAGATCTTGGTAATTCTTCTTTTGCCAAACTTGCTTAGATTTTTTTGGAATAAAGGGGGCTCAGGCTAATCGATCTATCACTGGTGGATTGTCTCTTACAGATGTTGGAGATTTGATTCTGAACAGTTGATTGATTGTATGTTTGTCATTGATGACAACATATAATACACAATAGTACTTCTGTATGTACTTATCCATATGATGACATGAAGACTTGCATGGATAGATACCATTGTTGACATGTTTACTATGCTATGTTCATACATGCAGACCCAGATATGAAGTTTCAGTAAAGATATGTAATTTTGTTATTAACGGTTGCAGTTCTAGAGGAATAATGGTTTAAGGCCAATGTATGTAACATGTTGATCAAGTTGCACCTATCTTTAGGATGTGTGTGTGTATATTCATGATGAGTTATGAGTTGTTGATATTAATCTAAACATGCCAAACATATTTCAAGAATACTACAAAGTTATGGTTAAATTGATGAAGCCAACTTAGTGAAGCGACGCATCTATTTAGTTAGTACTTGCACGGTTGTAATTATTCTTGCGCGCTTAATAGAGCCAACAAGGATGTTAAGAAGAGTTGTCCTACAGGTTCCATGATCTCATACTTGGTGTATGTACTTATAGAAGGTCATTTGTAATAAGAAGAGTTGCGAAAGCCAGAGATTAGAAAAGCAGAACAGAGTGTTAAAGCAGCAGAGCTATATTTATCATATGTTGATAATATAGATATTGAAGTAGAAGCTTTCAGAACATAGAGAAGATTGGTGTAGTTCTTTACAAGAGGTTAAAGCATCGACACATAAAAGGAACTAATCAGATAAGCAGTGTCACAAACAGCAGTTCACCTTGTTGATACAGTGTGTATCAAATAGCCAGAAGGTTGTAGCCTTCAACACTTGGATAGTGAGTCCTTGGACAGTGAGTCCACCACCCCTAATAGGGTTATTGTAAAAGACTCCTAACAGGGTCCAACCCTTAACCAAGTCACTATACTACTGCATTATAATGTACAACTCCTAACAGGGTTGGAAGATCTTTTAACAGGGATCACTATAAACAGTATAGTTCTTTGTGGGTACTAATTCCCACCGGGGTTTTTACCATTTGGTT
>MU224306.1:833741-861118 GCA_018584345.1 Thuja plicata
AAGAGTTCATTTGGGAAAAAAATATTATATATATATATATATATATATATATTAAAAAAAAAAAATCGGGTACCCGAAAAAATTAGGTACCCAATTTTTTTCGGGTACCCAAAAAAATTAGGTACCCAATTAGGCTTGTGCTTTGGTGTTAGGTTTGCCCAAGTGTACTGACACCCAGGCCTACTAAAAAGTCAACAAATATTTTCATGTGCTTTTGGACGAGTGAAAAGTGGATTTTTTTCACATCGACACTTTTGGCCCCCCATGATCTTGCACATACCTTGAAGATAGAAATAAAAGAATGGATGATTTCCTTGATAGACAAAGAAGAGTCAAAAACTACATAGGTATAGGGTACACCGACAATGGAGAATCATCAAATCATTCAGATCAAAGGAATGTTTATGCAACTCCAAGAACCAAGAAGCTGTCATGCAATCACTGTGGAAAACTAGGCCAGACCTCAAACATTTGCAGAAACAAAATGAAAGGTATTCCTCAATCACAATCTACTTTCATTTGTAATTGTTATAAATGTCACAAGAAAGGACACAAGGCACATGAATGCAAATCCAAGCTGACAAATCCAAAGAAGAAAACCTACATGGGCAAGTACTATCCTACCTGCAAAATGAATGGACATACACATTAGGAGTGCTGGAAAAAGAACAAGAAAGCATGGACACCAAAAGAACCTGATAATGGCTACAAACTGATAAGAATCAGTAACTCATATGTGCGGGACTATAACACATGGGTAAATTGCACAACATGTGGAAGGTATGGTCATATTTCTGCCAACTATATGAGAAAATAGATTAGAAGACCAAGAGGATGGATCAATCCAGGTATGGCATGTTGACATTATCATAAGGTTGGACATGTGATAAAAGACTGCAAAGACCGACTGATAGACACAAGCACTTATCCTAATGGAAACACCATTGATGACATCAAGAAGATGAGAAACAAGATGTGGATAAGAGATACAAACACTGAAGGTGCTGGAACAAGCAATGCAAATGATGACACCCCATCCAATGGATCTGGTGGCATCACTATTCCCAACTAAGATGTTCAAGTAAGTATGGAACTGCATTATGACAAGTTATATTATGCATCAGTTCCATTACACATTGATAATATTGACAAAATTAGCATTATTGAAGATGTACTATATTGTTACTTGTAATGTTATAAAAAAAATTCCAACGGTAAAAGGGTACAAATAAGCATCGGTGAACACACATGGTAAAGTTAACACTACTTATCAAAATGTATCAGACATTACACAAAATCCAAGTTGCTAAGTGTAACCGACAGACATCGGTGATCTTTGAGCCGACAGAAGTTGTCGTCACCATTTTACCGACAATCATCGATGAAATCATGAAAGCTGCTAGCTACCCTGAAACTTTGTGCCTACACTAATGATGTTATTTATGCCTCAATCGACGAACTCAGTCTTTGTACACCAACAAGTTGTTGGGAATTAATGACAACTTAGGGCACAAAAGTTATAAAAGCACAACAGAAGAACTCATTTCACACCCATGATTTTCGAGCAAGAGAGAAGATCTAAGAAGAGTGATTGAAGAGTAGTTTGAAGAGCGACCTTAGCAAGATTCCAACATGACTCAAAAGATTCACAAGTGATCACAGAGATTTAGTAAGTACCTACAATCACCGACCACACTATTTAATTTACGAAAATCCCTAAAATTGAAAATACGATGGCATATACTTCAAGAACAGCAAAATTGAAAGAGGATAAGAAGAAAATGATTAATCTTATTAGCAACAATACTTGTGTTGAACCTAAATACAAGTTACACCCAGAAATTGCATCGCAACTTGATGATTCTGGAGCATTCTCCAGAATCCCACCTAGGGTTTTGCTGGTAGAGGACGTAATGTCCTATATACATTGCAAGATCTCGAAATTAGGAGATCTAGACCTGGACAATTCCTATAATGCACTATGTGATGAAACTGGAAACCTGAAAGAAGAGCATAAACATCTGGACATGAAAGGTCTGACAAATGCATTACACTTTCCTAGGGTTTTTAAGACAGAATGGATACGAATAGTTCTTAGCAGAATGCATAACCAGACATTATGGCTTGATGAGCCTAAATGAATAACAAAAGATGTTATTCATGAGGTTACTGGATATCCCACAACCAACAAGCCAAAAGGTCACAAGCACCCATCCTTGAAGGAAGTAGAAAAGTTGACAGGTGCAAAATCAGACAAAAGAGGTCTCAGGGTTAGCACCATCACCAACGAGGAACTCAAGTTTGGTGCATGTGTGATAGGATATAAAATATTTTAGGCCAGCAAAATGAACAACATAGCAAGCACTGTTATGAGCACAACCTACAAGATCATGAAGGAAGGTAAGAAGATGGATCTTGCAGAAATATTGTTAAATAAACTTGAGGAGAACATGAACACCATAAGGTCATCAAGGACAAACACTTGTAAGTTTGGTTCTCTCATTATGTGCACATTATTTTACTTTGAAAAATACTTTCCTTCCATAGGAAAAGTAGTATGGGACACAAGCAAACTAGTCACCATACAGATATGTGAGCACATAGAATCATTAGGTACATATTTTGATGATCTAATGAATGAGTATTTCAAAGGATTTAAGGAAAAGATGCAAGCTAGAACAAGGATACCTGAGAGTTTGATAGAAGAACACAAGGATGACATACGTTTTATGGTAGATATTGATTTTACCTATATCAAACCAGTAGTACCTAGAAAATCCTGGCTATCACCATTAGATTATGAGATCAATACAGGACAAGCTAATAAGTGCATCCAGGCAGTATTAAATGAACCAGTGGACAACAAGCAACCCTAAGAAATCAATAACAACTGCTACTTCAAGGACAAGAAGAAAAACAACAAAGGAAGAAACTCCTTCACCGTTAAAGAAAGGAAAAGTGAGAACCTACAAGAGGAAACCAGTCTCACCAAAAGGGAAACATACCAAAAGGAGGAAGTTAACTAGAACAAGAGAAGATCTAGAAGACTCAGCTATGGATGAAGCTGACATAGATATACAAAAAGGGAAATAACCCTTGATTCCAAAGACCATTGATGGAATATGTAAGAACATTTCAGAATCACCATCTATTTCGGATCCTAACATTAGGAAATGGTTGAAATTTGATCCAGAGGATCAAAACAAAATTGAAGAAGCTATAGTAGCTAAAATGTGCAAACACCATTATGTTCCACTTCAATTCTCATAATATGACGTACCCAAGGAACTATCAAAAAGATTGTTTGCAAGATGGACATTTCCACTTCACCAAGAAAAAGAGATAAGAGAAAGAGCACTTGTTACTCTTATGCCTTCTGATTCAAAGAAGGAAGAGATACATGAAATGCTGGAAAAGTATGAAAAGGAGTTCTCACCCAAACTGAGAGCATACAAATTTATCAAAGGGAAGCTAATTGAGCTAGATCAAGAAAGCATTAAGAAGTGGTGTAAGATACTTAACAAGCCCACTTAGAAAGCTAGCCCGTAGAAAGAAAACATCATCATTAGAGATGTATAGGATGATTCATTAGTGGAATCAGACAAAGAAGAGGATGATGCAACCGGAAACCAAAATATTGAAGTTGTAGATGAGGTATGGTCCGACAAAACTCAGAGTGAGAAAAGCCAAATTCCACCAAGCTCAACTCATATTGACTTGGATAATGAAGCAGAGGTTACCAAAGAAGAATTGACATTAAAAGGTACCATAAATGAGGATGTCAATGATGAAACATGGTTGGATAATATCGTTAATGACATTACAGGAAAAGGCCCTGTAGAAGAGGTGTGAAAAGATGAAGATATCACTGCTGCACAAGGTAGTACTGACGGACAGGACACACTTAATGACACTCCAGAGGTAAATACACCGACCAACATGAAAATATTGATAGAAGCTATTAATATTGATTCAAGGCAGGAGAAATCATCTAAGAAAGATAATGACATACCCAAGGACGCAGGTAATGAAGAACATAAAGATGCATTGGACACTCAAAAAGATACAGACACTGAGATGAAGGATGCAACCGAAACTCAGAAAGAATTGTCTACTAAAAAAGACAAAGGAGAAGATATTAACAAAGATGAAACATTGAGGAAGGATGAAGAAAATCAAAATGTTAAGAAAGATGATAGCATGAAGGCAAAGGAAGAAAATCCTGTTGAAACACCCAAGGCCAATGAAGAGATATCTTCACAAAACCAACAGGTGGACTTTGAACAGAAGCAACAAGAAGCTTCATCTTCTCAACCTTCACCTACCAAATCAATCTAATCTCAAGATCTACAAATGGTAATTCAACAATCTGTCTCCCAACCAAAGAAGAAGAAGAATGTAATGAGGAAAGGCATCTTGGATGTAACACCTGATGGGGTAATTGAAATACCCAAGTGGTATGTATCTACTTTAGATACAGAAACACTTCAAAATTTTTGAGTGATGTGGCAAAGAAAATCTATACAAGACAAAATGAAAAAGGAACATAGGAAAGATCAAGCACTTGAAAAGGCTAGGGATATACTACATCAACTTGTTCCTGATACAAAAGTTGAAGATGGAATATCAGTCGTGGATAAAATTGCAGTTCTTACCGACGCCGTCACCACTCAAAATGTAGATACAGAGAAGGCAATGGAAGAACATACAGAGATGAAGTATCAACACAAACTAGTTGAGAAGATCAGCTAAGAGGTGGCAGAGAAGAAGGTAAAGCTCTCTAAATTATCAAGTCAATTAGAACCTATGATTACAAAAGCTATTACCATAGTTCAACAAATGTGCACCCTTGAAAATTTCACCAAAGAAAATAGTGAAAAGTTTTCCCAGCTAGATTCAAATCTGACAGTGAGTGCACAAATTTTAACCTCTAATGCAAATGCAATAAAGTTGCATCATGACAAAATCACAGAGGTAAATAGGTCAAGACAAGATATATGGGATGCAGAGACATAGTTTAGAAACGAGGTTATGGAGCTGTAGGCTCACATATTGCCAAACCTCACCACTCTACAACAACACATTAGAGATGCAAGGAATCTGATCTCAACCCTGGAGATGTCTGTGGTAGACAACATCTATGATATGCATGTGATGATATCACTTGAGCACGTGGCTCTAGAAAATTTGAAAGCAAAATGGGAGAAGATGATGGAGGAAATAAAAGCCTCACACTCACACATTTTTCAAAAGTCGTAAGTACCTTTGCCTTTATTATCAAAAAAGGAAGAATGTATAGTACATATGTACAATATACTACATTAGCAAAAAGGAGAAAAATATATGTGTAGATATGTACAATATATCAAATATCTGAAAAAAAGGGAAGGCAATCAAATGTACATAAAGTTACACTTACCGACATATGCATAGGGGGAGTCATTTCACGACTAAAGGAAAAATGACTAAGGATGAAGTATACAAAGGTGTACATACTAATATATTAAGTATGTCCAACATATCAGTTTTTGATACTAATGTCAAAGGGGGAGATTGATGACATTAAGTTTTTGTCATTAGTATACCTAAGTGAAAAACATGATAAAGGTCATCGGTATAGGCATAACCGACGGATAGCACACTGCATAACCAATGAGATGACAATGCTTGTCATAAAAATGCTAAGTATAGAATTTCCCAATGAACACTGTCAAGTGTTGAACCGACAACAAAGCATAAAGGACATCACCGACGAAATTGGTTTCGGTACATTGCCAACAGATCCAAAACCACTAAACCGACAATACAGTTTTGTGAACATCGCCGACAGAGCAGAAAAGGCAAGGAACCCAATGAACAGTTCAATATAGGGACACCGACGGAGCAGAAGACCGATAGAGAAAAGAATGAAAGAAAACTAACAGACTGGCAGAGCAGCCCGACCATCATAATCGACAGTCAGTTACAGAACCCACAAAAAGTGGATCTAACTTTCCACATCAGATAAAACTTTGTAATTCTATTTATAGAGTTTTAATTTGTTTTAAAACATTACTTGAGGGTCAAGCAAGCATATTGTAAATGTTTTAAATCATCCTAACAGATCTAAAACATAACTAACTAAAGATCAAGGTCAACTTGTAAACCCTGAATCTAGAGTTAAACTTAAAAAGCATGAATCGAGAATGGACCTAGAAACTAGTATATATAGATGTTCAATCATTTGTAATAATCAATAAGTTGATAAATGATTGTAGCCATGGAGAGCATCTAAGAAGAAGAAGTGAATTCATGCAAAGTTCAGAAACAGATCATATTAGTTCTCAAGAACACAGAGAAGGCTACCGACGAGTAGAGACAAGGTATCATTCAATCACTCAAGGTGATTACATATACATTGTAAGCTTTATAGGATCTATTATCAGTAATTATAGATTGCATACGCTATCAGATCAACATGTATAATGTAGTTGCATTCTAACAAGTGCATCACATCATAAATCCTTTTGTAGAAGGTGGACTTAACAGTTCTTGATAAATCTCTTAACAGAGTCCACACATAATGGTGTTGCTAAAGCTTCAAACAAAGTAGATCCTAACAGGTCTCCACTCTAATACTCCTAACATGGTAGATCATCAGAAGTGATCAAAATTGTAAGCCTTAACCGGATCCCTTCTTATCTGTAGATAGTGAAGTTTTGTGGGTAGACATCCCCACCGTAGTTTTTACTTCCTAATAGAATTTTTCTGCGATACCATATCTTGTGTTATGTGTTATTTGTTTTCATGTATGTTTCTTGAATGTTTACACATGTGAAGAACCTATGTTATGATTTCAGATACATAAAAAAAAGATGAACAGATAGATAGGTGAATGTACAAATCTGATGACACAAAGGTTAATGGGCCAATCACATAAAAAGTTTTAGAGGCACTGATTCACCCCTCCCCTCTCAGTACATCATTCCAGTAATTCCAACATCCTTGGATACTAGTTTCCTAATGCTTTGCTAAGGGTAGCTTGTTGTATGTAGAGTTTTGAGTCCCTTCAAAACCAATTTGACCCTTAATAAAAAAAATGATAGTTTGAAATTTTATCTTAATTTATTCAATATTTATAAAATTTATTTTAATATTTTATCACTTCAATTATATCAAATATTTATTTTTACTTTTTTTGTAATGAGATTATTATTATGTTTGTATTAGATAAAGTGGGAGAAGGCGCAAACCCTTAAAAAGTCCATCGAGTGGAGGAAACGGGTCTTATGAGGGGAGAGAAAATACAATAAAAGACCAACTCCAAACCTAGATCATAACCAAAATAGAGAAAATAATATAAAATGAGTTCAAGACAAAATCCACTCCTAGAGGACACAAAGAGATGGCCTACACATTGGGGGTCTTGATAGATTTTCACTCCTAATTTAAATCTATTAATTGCTAGAGAAAAGACCCTTTTTTCTTTACCCTAATGAGGGGACATATAACTGGGAGACCATAGGCCATGACTAGATGCAACCTCCTTTCGTTTCTTCTTGTCCTGACAATGTTCCAAATCCTTCTGGGGAACCTACATGGAATCTACCAGCTTACTCACCATGTCTTTGCTAAAGGAAACTAGCTTTTCAAGCCTACTTGCTAGCTCATCTTGATTGATCTTGATAGTCATAATCACAAACAACATGTCTTTTTTCTCCTCATCAAAGGCCACCATACCTCTAAGATCCTTAACCTCAACATCTAGTTTTCTCCATATATTAAGTCTCATCGAAATGTCATAAAAAAACAACCAAAATATTCTCATCATGAAAAAAATCACACCAACCACACACCCTAGCATTTGCCTCACCCATGGCTTCAAGATTCTTCATTTTCCTCCTAGCACTATGTAATTCAGCCAAGCGCTAATATATGATCTTATTTTGCTTGGTGCAGCCAATAAGTCATTGAGCTTCTTGACAACCTCTGAAAACCAATATACTAAGATGAGGAAACAAGGGAGGGAGGAGAGGAGGCATGGTTAAGGTAGGCAAAGAGGGGTTGGGTCGTACTATACACATAATATTTATTGTTATTACATTATTACTAATTATTTATAACTATAGAAATAATTTTTTTAGGTAATCTAAAGAAGCCCACATTGGTCTTAATATGGCCCTTACTAAATATTTTAGAAAGGTGTGGCTCGAGAGTGATTCACTTAACATTGTTATCTACTCAAAGGGGATCCAAAAACCTAGTTAGTCTAACGAAGGCATTATTCTTGACTATTTGAATATGATTAATTCCCTTGATGAATGCATTATCTCCCATATCTATAAGGAAGGGAACCATGTGGATAATTTTTTTGCTAAATTAGGGGTTGCTAAAGACTCTATTTGTTGGTAGGGGCCAATGATCACATCCCCATTGAGGTTGAAAATTTATTGTTTACTAAATCCCACACTTGTTAAGGTGGAAGAGTTTTGTTGCATCATATTAATTTATCCCCTTTGTGTTTTCATTGGGACTTGAAGTAGGATATGCCCAATTATCATGAGATCTATTTGTTCGACCTCCACATTAGGTAATTTTATCATGCCTTTACCGCTTATTATTACAACATGCCTTGTCGAGCCCGCCTTCCCACACATTGTAGTGATTTTAAAGTAGTTTATCATGAATCTTTTAGAAAAGAGAATTTTAGGTTTCCTAGTTTGTTGACTTTCATTATCCTTTGTGGTATTGAGTGTGGTCACCTACGTCTTATGAAAGGACATATGAATAGAGTTGAGCCCGACTCTTGTGAGAAATGGAAAAATGACCCTATTTTTTGGGGTTAACTCTCCATTGTTGGGGTTACTTCTTTCTTGCAAAAACTCTTTGCCTATAATTTTCTCATTACCAAGGTGTTTATTAATGGTTAGAAAATTGGTACTTTTATACAAACCACAAAGCTTTGGAGGAAGTGGGGATCGTGTTCTTTAAGGATGATGAATGGGAGAAGGTGAAGAAGATGAAGGTGGGTGACTATGATCAAGCTACCATAGCACCCCCATGGGAGAAAATTGCAGAAGTCATCATGAGGTATTTCACCCTTGACAAGTGCTTCTATAGTCTTTTAGCTACCATTTCCCTTTGCTTAGTCATTTCTCGCATAATCATATGTCTTCGTTTCCATTTTATTTGATCTCATCTTTTTGTGCTATCCTTATTGAGCATAGAAAGAATGTGAACTCCCATGTTCTTCATGAGGGGCTTATCCCGCTCATAGTAGAGTATGCTAAATTTGTTTCAATCCCCCTTAAACACTCCCAATCCAAGAGGAAAATGTATTTGCCCAATATGTTCATGTCCATTGTTTTGATATGTCCACTGACCCAAACGATGCTCCCATGAATGAGGAGGCATTTTTTCATCTTACAAATATAAGCAATTTAAAGAAGAAGGGCAAGAAATACTCCAACAAGAAAAAATCTAAGCCCACCTAGTCAAATGATTATGATACTAATGGTGATTATGAGGACTATGTCCCTCCCAGTTTAAAGTCTCAGGAAGATGTGGAGTATGTCCCCACATCCTATGCCACTAGCCTGGTTAGAGTTGAAAATGAAAAAGAGCTTTCTTGTGAAGTGGGAGATTCATACAAAACCCAGAACGAGAATAAAGGGAAACAAGGGAAAAGGAAAAAAAAATGGGGCTTGTAGGGATTTTGATGAGAAAATGGGGCATGAGTAGTTGATCCACCTTGATACAGAGGACCCTGGCATTGAAGAACTCACAATGAATTTAGAAGGGGATGGTTAGCCTATACTGGTTCCCACTATATTAACATGGTCCATGAAAAGGTTGATAGTGAGATCCCTATTGAGGCTGCTAAGAACAATGATTATTCTCCTATGGATGAATCTATTGTTGTTGATCAAGGTACAATAGGTTGGGTTAATCTACAAGGGCCTCTAGCTATGACCCATAGCCATTCAAGAGTTGCTGGTGATGAGTCCCAAACTATCTGTGAGGTAATAGATATGCACACATATGTGATTAACAAAAATATGGAGGCTGCTAAAATCCTTAAAGAATAACAGTAGGTGGCTCGAGTCTATGACCTTGTTTTGTTTGTTTTCGTATCTTTTTGCTAATGTTTTGCTACTAGGATTAGTTTTCTTTTCTTGTAATGTTGGTACCCTTTTGTTGTAAAGGGTTCCTTGATCCCTTCAAAACCTAGTGTAACTAAATTGAAAAAAAAAGTTAATAATTAAATATGTAAATGATATAGAGATAGAGAATCAAATCTCTCTCTCTCAACACAACAATATTGGTAATAGAACTTGATTATCTAAGTGACTCATAGGTCTTGCTTCAATCATATTTGGATCCATGTAAGTATATGCATAATTGATTTAAAGGTATGACCCACACCTTTTGGATCCATGTAAGTATATGCATAATTGATTTGAAGGTATGACCCACACCTTTTGAAAAAAAACTTATCCATAAATATTCTGGACCCCACACGGACCTTTTGAAAAAAACTTATCGATAAATATTCTTATCTTATGGGACGGTTCTACTCACCTTTCGGTTGTCTTCGAACTATAAGAACATGTCTTAGCTATGGAAAATAGCTCCATTACGATAGTTTTGGATGTTGCTAAGTATCATCCAACGCATGGAAACGTCGCTTCATTTAGGCGATATGACGCGTGGAAAAAGATTCGAGCAATACAGTCCTCGCGCTGGCGATAGATTTTGACTCAAAATATCTGAATCGGAAACATATCAACTACTTCCTCTGCCCTTTCCGTACCCTTGTCTCCCTTTCTGTGTCATTTCCTTCCCATTTCTGAACTGCCTCACAATTAAAGTAAAATCGCGACGGCTATTCCCCAGAAGTAACAGAGGAACGTGACCTGCTTCATAAATATAGCGCGACTGAATTTTGCAAATACCTCGATGACTTCACGCGGACGAAATAACAGTGCAGGCTTCCTAGAAATGCAATTCGTGTCATACTGGAAGCTGCCAAACATTTTGCCTATATACAGACCATGAGCTCTTTCTCAAAACTCTTCAACCACAGAGATCAAAGCTACAGCGATAAAAAGCTCCTAGTTTACAGGTTGAAGAGGCATCCAGTTTCTGGAAGGTTTATTAAACCTTTCATTGATAGTTCTCGTTTTGCCATTTAGGATGGAGAGTTTCAGTAGCAACGCTGTGTTCGCTAGAGTCGATGCGCTACTGAAATCTTTTATCACAGATATTGAACAACTTTGTCTGTCTGACCTCAAACTGCACAAGGATCAACAAAATCCCGCATTTCACCAGTTTTTAGACACGCTTACAAGGGGCGTAGAGTTGATGAAACACAGTGAGAAAGTAAGCGCTTTAAACATATTTTTTAAGTGTAGATATGCTTCACAGATACTCAAGCTAGAGAAGGAGATCAATGGCTTCGTGGGTTGTATCGCACTGGACTTGCTGTTGAATGCGAGAAAGCTTGTGGCGGAATTGAAAGATCTATACACGGAATTAAGGCCTCCAGATATATGTAGCACTCTGAATGAGTCCATTTGTAAACAAGCTTTCGTGCTTACCAATGATGCTTGCATAAATACCATGACGGTTAAGCAAATTCGTCTGAGTAATTTGTGTGGAAGTGCTGAGATTGAAGAGGCTGATAAACTATCTTATCATAATACTGTTGCTGTGAAATCTCAGTTTTATGTCGGCTTGGAGAAGTCTGTTGGAAATTTGAAGGAGCTTTTGTTGAAGAGCGAGGTTTCGGTCGTTGGGGTGCACTGTATGCAGGGTTGTGGGAAAACAACTTTGGCTTTGGCTCTTTGTGATGATCCCCATATCAAAGGTGAGTCCTCTTTCCTTCTATTTTTGGTCCTGTATTTCTAGTTATTTTAATGTTTTATTAGGAAACCAGTCCCAAATTTCTCGACTTTGTCGTCAATGTTTTAGATTTTGTCCAAGGGGTTTTGGTCCGCAAGATATAAGGGATACATTTAAAGCTAACATCGTGCCGCATATGATATTCCTCTTGTCATTGATTCTCTCCCTCTTTGTTATTTGAATGAGTGTTCAATTTTAAAACAAATTTTCTACAGTCTACTCTGTTTTTACTCTGTTTCTCAAAGCTTTTGTTTTCTTTCTAGCTAGATCTATGCTCTGAAAATTCTACAATGTTGTTTGAGCTACAATATGCTTCCTTTCTTGAAATGGGTGTTATATAATTTGTAGTATTGCCTTGATTTACAGTGTTGTTTGAGCTACCATATGTTTCCTTTCTTGAAATGGGTAATTATGTAATTTGTAGTATTGCCTTGATTTAAGATTTCGTTGTGTTAATTGTCGGATAAGGGAAAAGTATAAACATTTCATGTAATGTGTTCCGTAATGTTTATGTAGTTATGTTAGTAGTAAAACAAGTGAAAATTGTGTGAATTTTGATTGTTGAGCTATGTGCAGGTTAAGAAAGGTCCATTTCTTATGTGACATCCCTTACAAATTCCACATTACTTAGGTGTGTTTTTTGTGTGGTTTGTCCAGAATTTCAGGTTTTGAATTCATAGACTCCTAAGACTGCAGTCATGGATTTTTTTAATTGTTTTTAATGTTAATTATAAGTTGAGGGGTTGCTCTGGTTAAAGGTTGTGCATTTCTTTTGCAGTGAACTAAGACCCAAATTGTTATGTGGAATATCAGATTATTTTGAAAATGTGATTTTCATCACTGTCTCACAGTCCCCAAATCTGAAACAAATTTTAGAGACGATATGGGAGAAGATTGTTGGAAGGAACGCCCCTGAGTTTCAGAATGTGGGAAATGCACGTATACAGCTACAGCAGCAACTTCAGAAACAATCGAAGCGAACTCTGGTGATGTTGGATGATGTCTGGTCTAGGGCTGACTCAGAGAAATTACTATTTGAAGCGCCAGGATACAAGACCCTTATCACAAGCAGAGACAGTTCTACGATACCAAGAAACCATTCTACTCGACTGTATCAATTGCCATTGCTGGACCACAACGATGCTCTCTCACTTTTCTGCTACTCGGCTTTCGGACAGACATCAATTCCAAGTACCGCAGATTCAAATCTAGTCATGAAGGTATTGTCTTTTCTTAACATATAAATACTCGCATAAATCTTCGAAGCTTCCGCTCTGCATCATTAAAATTATCAATATGATGAATGACAGGTGCTAGCTGAATGTAAGGGCTTGCCCCTTGCTCTGAAGGTGATAGGAAGCTCTTTGCAATGGGAACGTCATATTAGCTGGGAGACTGCACTCAAGAAGCTTTGCAAGGGGGAACCGATATCTCGCTATCAGAGACAAGGGCTTCGTAGATGTTTGGGGATCAGTATTGATTTCTTGGATGATGTTGGGAGGAAATGTTTCTTAGATTTAGCCTCATTTCCAGAGGACCAGAAAATCTGTGTTGATGCACTGCTCGACATTTGGGTTTATGTTCGGAAGATGGAGTGGCGAGATGCCTTTATCATGCTATTGGAATTCGCAAATAGAAATATCTTCAATTTGATAAGCAATCCAGGGTAAATTCATTTCCTTGTATATTTTAAACATTTTGCTGTCAAATTTTTCAAACATTAAGCTGACATGGTGGTTGTAATTATCAGATGTCAAGCAACAATCTCTTATGGAAATGCCTCCGAGCTGTACTTTTCTCAACACGGGGTACTGCAAGATTTAGCCATGTATTTGGGAAGCCATGACAGTCTAGTCCATAGTAAGAGGTTACTCGTGCCTGGGAAGGACCAGAGCTTGCCGGGGAAATGCGAATTGCTTAATGATAAACCCTTTAATGCTCAAATTTTCTCTGTTCACACAGGTAGGATTTTCCCTATTTACTTGTTTAGTGGCAAACTTTTTGAGCTTTTGTTTTTTTGTCCTCATGCATAATGATATGATTGGAACAGCAATACCTCTAATATCAAAATAGTACATGAAATGCTATTCTGTGCCGCTATAAAATGTTATGATTCAATTGCATATGTATTTCATCTTAACATTACGCAGGTTCTATGGCCGAGAAACAGTGGTTTGAGATGAATTTTCTTGAAACAGAAGTTCTAGTGTTACTCTTTTCTGCAAGCGAATACTTTCTTCCTCCATTTCTGAAAACCATGAAAAGGCTGAAATTTTTATTTGTATGTAATTTGAGTTCTAGAAAGGCCACAATAAAAGGTCTTGGTGCTTTGTCTTCACTCCCTCAACTCAGTAGCATTCGCTTGGAGAGTTTGGTTGCACCCACTACTCTGAAACAGAGCAAAGTAATACAAAACTTGGATAGACTATCTTTGAGTTTAAGCGAAGGGTTCGCAAATATTTCCACATTGAATGTCGCCAATATACAAGGATTTAATCTGGAGCTCTGTAGCAACTTGGAGGAGTTGCCCCCTGCCATCTTTCAAATGTCCTCTGCTCAGATATGGTCTGTTACCAACTCCCATCTTGTTGAAAAGTTGCCATGTGATCTCGGAAATCTTAGCTCTTTAAGAATGCTAAGATTATCAGCATTACCAGGCCTGAAAGAGCTTCCGGCATCAATTGGAAAACTTGTGCAGCTTGAATTTCTAGACATTTCGCTATGTGAGGGCTTGAAAGAACTTCCAGAGGAAATAGGTCAACTGAAGAAACTGAAAGAGATTAACATGAGAGAGTGTTCTCGTTTGAGGATATTACCCAGAAGTGTTTGTGGACTAGGCTCATTGAAACATGTTATCTGCGATGAGAAGGTGGGGCATCAGTGGCTTCGAGCTAAGACATTTTCTATCCCTGATCTTAGAGTTGAAATTGTGGAAGCTCAACCTACTTTGGGTGGTTGGCTTGATGATTGATTTCTTTTGTTTGCCTAAGCGCAAGGACTAAATATTGGATGGCTTGAGTATAGTGAGGATTGGTCTGTGAGAGTGGGGTCTTTAATTTCAGTCTCATGGAAACTCTTGCATTCAAATTTTGCTAAAAATAAAGTTAGAAGTATAATAGTGTGTTTTATCTCCCTCGTCATGTTAACCAACGGAGACAGTTGTAAATAATGTTCATAGCTCTCAAAACGAAAAGGTTTCCTGCAGCTTTTTTTTCAAACAAAGGAAAACCTCTATTTGAATGGGAAAAGCTTTTAAGCTTGCCAAAGTGATCCTCCAATAATATTGAGATATTTTGTTAAACAATTCATATGCCTTATCTATGTGTCGACAGTTTCTAAATATTATACATGTCTACTAAAGCAGATGATAGAAATCCATCTTCTATTATGTTCATATAGATATCCCTACACATTCTAAAGTTCACAATGTTTACATTTTACAAGTATACTGACAAAAGTTATAAAGTCTATTTTTATACCCACCAGTCGCAAATGTAGTGTTTTCAAATCTTTTCCATGAATCTATTTTGTATGTATTGTGCAATCATTACATTCCACGAAGCCACATTTCTTGACTACTCTTTAAACGTGCCTAAGAGATGTGGAATGGTAAAGTTGATGACATGGTTTGTTGCATTTGGTCAACGATGTAACTAACTAGATCTACCCTTAACATAAATTTTAATAAGCTTGTTCAAATACAATTTGCTTTGTGAGAGATAAAAGAGTGGACTTTTAACCTCTATAAAAACATATTCTTGAGAACACAAGTGTATAATAATGAAAGATATGTGGACGAGTGTGGAAGATATGTAAACAAGACTTCATGGGGTTGTATGTAGTAAGAAAAATGTACTATATCTCGTCAATTAGGATCACAAGAGCATAGAGAAAGAATGCCTCATAGAAGTGATATTTCAGCGCTAGTTGGCCATCAGTATACCAAACTTTCCAAATTATCTGCTTAAACCCACATTTATTCCTAACTCATCCCATATACCATTCTTAATACCTTACTCCACCATTGATAAATAACACCACTGCTCCTTAACTTGGAGTTCAAGCTGAAGAACATGTCAACAGTGATAAACATAGATCCCTCAAGGAGTGGTTTGTTCAATATCCAGCAAGGAGGTCCTCATACAACAATGAAGGATTCCTTGAACTTGTGTAGCCCATTCAAGAACTAGTAAAGAGAAGAGACTACCCAAGGAAAAAGGGCCTATCTATCTACACATTGGGATAGGTTGTCAAAGTAAAATGAGAGTCTGTTCAAGATGGGACCAACCTATTTAAGGTCAAGAATAGCCTATCCAAGAAACTAATCACATCAAGACCTAGTAATGTATGATGTAAACCTACTAAATAAATTGTCACTACTTTGCCAAGAATATCTTCCATTAGCTGCGATCAATTAATTCTTATTATGTCAACGATATTTAGATGTGTTGCCCATCATAGCCATCAACAATAAATTCACACCATTTTCTCATATTTGCATCTAGATTAGATTAGTTGCAAGCAACAATGTTCTTTACGAATTTTTCATTGATGAGGATTGTCATCGACCATCAATGGTCCTACATCACCTACAAGTATTTGTTCTAAGGAACCAATAAGGAGCCCATGCCTATAAATGTAAGTTCGTAAACCAATAAGCAACCCATCTTATTTTCAGTGTGTTTCACTTCATGTGAGGGTTGTTCAAATAGCTGAATCCACCAAACACCATCCAAGCCATGTAAAAATCTATGAATTGAATGTTAAATGAGTTATGAAAGGAGGAAATAAAAGAGGCAAATTATGGAGGAGTTGCCCCCTGCCATCTTTCAAATGTCCTCTGCTCAGATATGGTCTGTTACCAACTCCCATCTTGTTGAAAAGTTGCCATATGATCTCGGAAATCGTAGCTGTTTAAGAATACTAAGATTATCAGCATTGCCAGGCCTGAAAGAGCTTCCGGCATCAATTGGAAAGCTTGTGCAGCTTGAATTTCTAGACATTTCGCTATGTGAGGGCTTGAAAGAACTTCCAGAGGAAATAGGTCAACTGGAGAAACTGAAAGAGATTAACATGAGAGAGTGTTCTCGTTTGAGGATATTACCCAGAAGTGTTTGTGGACTAAGCTCACTGAAACATGTTATCTGCGATGAGAAGGTGGGGCATCAGTGGCTTCGAGCTAAGACATTTTCTATCCCTGATCTTAGAGTTGAAATTGTGGAAGCTCAACCTACTTTGCGTGGCTGGCTTGATGACTGATTTCTTTTGTTTGCCTAAGCGCAAGGACTACATATTGGATGGCTTGAGTATAGTGAGGATTGGTCTGTGAGAGTGGGGTCTTTAATTTCAGTCTCATCGAAACTCTGGCATTCAAATTTTGTTAAAAACAAAGTTAGAAGTTTAATAGTGTGTTTTATCTCCCTCTTCACGTTAATCAACGGAGACAGTTGTAAATAATGTTCAGAGCTCTCAAAACGAAAAGGTTTCATCCAGCCTTTTTTTCAAACAAAGGAAAACCTCTATGTGAATGGGAAAAGCTTTTAAGTTTTGCCAAATTGATCCTCCAAAAATAATGTTTAGATAGGTTATCCGATATTATTATCCATAAAACCACATTTCGTTGCGATATTTTGTCAAACAATTCACATTTCACATGTCTTATTTATGCTTTTACATTTTCTATACATGTCTACTAAAGCGTATGATAGAAATCTATCTTCTATTATGTTCATATAGATATCCCTACCACAATCCAAAGCTTCCAATGTTTACATTTTCCATGACAAAAGTTATAAAGTCTAATTTTATACCCACTAGTCCCAAATGTTTCACTATTTTCAAGCCTTTTCCATGAATCTATTTTGTGTATACTAGACCACATTTCTTGACTACTCTTTAAACGTGCCTATGAAATGTAGAATGATAAAGTTTGCGACATGGTTTGTTCCATTTGGTCAATGATAGAACTAAACTACATCTACCCTTGACATAAATGTTAATAAGCTTGTTCAAATACAATTTACTTTCTGAGAGATAAAAAAGTGGACTTTTACCCTCTATGAAAACACTGTCTTGACAACACAAGTATATAATAATGAAAGATGTGTGGACGAGTCTGGAAGATATGTAAACAAGACTTCATGGGTTGTATGTAGTAAGAAAAATGTACTACATCACGTCAATTAGGATCACAAGAGCATAGAGAAAAATTGCCTCATAGAAGTGATATTTCAACACTAGTTGGCCATCAATATACCAAACTTTTCAAATTATTTGTTTCAAGACACATTGATTCCCAACTCATTCCATATACCATTCTTAATACCTTACTCCCAAATTGATAAATAACACCACTACTCCTTAATTGTTGGAGTTCAAGTTGAAGAACATGTCAACGGTGATAAACATAGATCCCTCAAGGACTGGCTTTTTCAATCTCTAGCAAGGAGGTCCTCATACAGCAATGAAGGATTCCTTGAAATTTTATAGTCCATTCAAGAACTAGCAAAGAGAAGAGAATACCCAAGGCAAATGTCCTATTCATCTAAACATTGGGATAGGTTGTCAAATTAAAATGAGAGTATGTTCAAGATGGGACCACCCTATTTTAGGTCAGGAGTATCCTATCCAAGAAACTAATGACATCAAGGCCTACTTGTGTATGAGGATGTGAACCCCCTGAATAAATTGTCACTACTTTGCCAAGAATATCTTTCATTAGTTGTGATCGATTAATTCTTATTATGTCGATGATATTTATGGGTGTTGCCCGCCATAACCATCAACAATAAATTCACACCATTTTCTCCTATTTGCATCCAAATTTAGATTAGTTGCAAGCAACAATGTTATTTAAGAGTTTTTAATTGATGAGGATTGCCATCGACCATCAATGGTCTTGCATCACCTACAAGTATTTGTTCCAAGGAACTAATGATGAGCCCATGCCTATAAATGTAAGTTCGTAAACCAATAAGCAACCCATCTTATTTTCAATGTGTTTCACTTCAAGTGAGGGTTGTTCAAACAGTTGATTCCACTAAAGACCATCCAAGGCATGCAAAAATGTATGAATTGAATGTTAAATGAGTTAAGAAAGGAGGAAACAAAAGAGGCAAATTACAATCCGAACAAAGACCAAATAGAATCAGTCCATCTTAAGAACGAAAGGAATAAACAAACATAATTCAAAGAAATTATGTGAAAAAATTATCATGAACAAAACACAATTTAGGTCTAATGAAAAGTGGATGAAATCGTGCAAAACTTATGTTTGCAGCCTTGAGTGAGTGAAGAGCATCATTCTCCAAATCCCAATAGTTAATTTCACATTGAAGATGAAGGCAATTAGGTGTTGGAAAAATTCCTTTTGCAGATCACCATTCAAAAAAGTAGTTAATTGAAGGTGTGTAAAGCTTAATAGGTAGAGAATTTAAATTTGTATATATAAACCAGCAAGACATATAGCAAACAAATGTGCATACCAATATGCTAGCAAGTGTGTAAATTAATTGATTGTAAACCAAGGAAGAAAAAAGTCATAAAGGAATATCAATCATATACATTAAAATTATAATAATAAAATCAAGATAAGGTAAGGTATGAACTAAATTTACTTACAACTATTCTTCATATTATCAAATATTAGACATTCCATTCAAAATGAAAAACACACACATATATAATTCTAATTCAATATCATTAGTGAACAACAAGATATTGCCTCAGCTTTCTCTTCTTGGAATATTCTTGGCAGTTAAAGCTACTTTTATTAACCTAGAGAGATTGTCTAATTAGGTATGTCAAGTAACTCAAAAGTTAATGGTAGACCTAAAATATTGGTGGTATAAATTTAAGTAGGAAGCTAGTGTCGCAGAGAAACTAATTAATGAGTTTCACAGTTGATTGGGTAGAGCAAGAGCACTAAATTATGGCAGGAGATAAATGAGTTAGTAGATAGGAAGAGTTCTACACCGTATAATCAAATACATAAATATTAAATGAGTTACGAGGTATGTCATTGGTAATAGGTACAAAGAAACTAATTTCGTTTAATAGAAATATTTTCTTAGCAATGTAGACTAAGAGATAATAAATCTAATAATTTGTAATATTACAAATTTATTGCTATATAAATAATTTGAATCACATGCATTATTAAAAATAAAATTCAGTAAAATATATAATTTTTACAATACAAATACAATACATAAGAATATTATTCGAAAAAAAACTTCATAAAAGCATCCAAGTTTCTAGAAATTTTCTTGTTGTCATGGACCCATATGAACACGTATTCGTCCTTGAACATAGCTCAATTGTGATAGTTTGGGCGTTGCCACAGGATTGGGGTATCATCTTCAATACATGGAAACATCCGCTTTATATAGTCCTTGTCCTGGCACGTTAGGATAAAATTTTGACTCAAAATATCTGATATGAGTTTAAAGAATAGAGACCATATGAATATAAAGTAAAATTCATGTCTCTCTTTTTCCTTTCCGAATCCTTTCCTTCCCATTTCCTGACGCCTCACAATTAAAGTTAGATCGTGACAATGACCTGCTTTATCTATAATAGTGCAATGACAATTTGTTCGAGGGGAAAAGTTGTGTCAACTTGTTTACGTCAAATGAGGCACATCTGATGCGAGAGATATCCTCCACCTCTTTGTCCGTCTTCAACCGCCCAAAATAATCGATCAGCCTGAATTTTCATTTGACCTAATACATGTTAAGCTATTATTACTGCTACGGACTCCTTACTTTATTATTGAATTTAATAATACATATTTGGCCAGTACTATCTCTAGGAACGTGACCTGCTTTATGTGCAAGAATAGCGCGGGTTTCCTAGAAATGCGTCATATTAAGCTTTCTACACACCACTAGCTCTCAAAACATTTCAACCAGTGAGATAAAAGATATAGCAATAAGCAGCTAACGCGAAATTTATGAAATCTTTGAGTTATAAATTTTCATGCTAAATTTAGACCTTTATTGATAAAATCTTTGAGGTTTCAATAGCAACGATGTGCTCGTTAGAGTGGATGCGCTCTTGAAATCCCTTATCACAGCTGTCAAACAAATTTGTGTATCGACAGAATCTTATTTTCTACTGGTTTTGATTCTTCTTTCAATTTTAGTCGAGAGGACTCAGTATTTGAGCACATTCTAATAGTTGTGATAGAAGTTGTCAATCTAATATCCACAATTGTTGATTTTAATATCCAATATTTTTGACAACATTGTACCAATAGTTGTGACTTTAAAGTTATTTTTGCTAATCATGACTACCCATAATTGAATGAAATGTGTACCTTATTCTAAAATGCAACCAATCGTGTGATGCCACATCAGCTGCACAAGTATGGGGGTCCCTAATGCACTACGATTGCTCTCACTTTCATTTGGGCTGTTTTGCACACCTTGGCAAAAAACACGCTGATGTGGCATCATATTTGATGATGTAGCCCTGAAACCTTAGTTATAAACAGGAGACTTGCCAAGTAAACTACATTAAAAAAGGGATGTGGCTAAGCTCCACATAGAATAAACCATTGACCAAGTTTGAAAAATCCGAAAACAGCATGAATTTTTGCAAAATTTTTACCATATGTTCTTCATGATCTACATATTTTGTGGTAGAGAACCACAAAAAAATTGCCAAAAACATACTGTGTTTTTGTGAATTAAGAAAAAAATAAAATTTGACATTAGTTTTGTGTTTAGTGCATTATGTTGGAGCTTAACCAGAATTGTAAAAAAAATAGGAGTGATTTGAAATTTCCTCGTAGAATTTTGAGAAACATAAAGTTAGGGTGCTCAACTACTAGATCCTCTCTCTTATTGAATTTCTCTCATAACTCGATGCATTATACAAAGGCTTCGTTACACCAATCCATTCTTATCTATTCCTTACTAATTGAGGACTTCACCTTTTTAAAGGTAGCTTCAAACATGGGCAGATTATGTGAGATCTCTTCTTTGACTTTGATCTCCTCTTTTGAGAATCGGTTTTATGTTTTCACAGTGGTTTCTGCATTGACAATATGTTTGACTTCATTAATTTCAAAAATATGTTGCCCTTTTAACTTGGACAGCTTCTTCACTGAGAAAATATCACAAAAATAGCTTCTGATCTTCGTTAATCTTCTCCAACAGCTCTACAAGCTTTATTTCAGTCTTTCAGTAGCGGCATCTACAAGCAATCTATACCTTCAAACAACTTTTGGCAATCTTAATACCCTTTTTCTGCTTGGACAATGACTTGATTCTGCAATCTACATTGACTCTAGTGTCTATATAAAAACTCTGATTTTGGCGCACCTCCGAAAAGTTTCGAACTTTTCAATTGTTAACAGCTGACATCTTTTCTCAAGGATCAACTGATCAAAATAGATATTAAAAAAACCATTATAGTTTGCCTCTCTATATAGACGTCTTGGACAAATCAAAAGACTGTTGAAACTTATCATTCATTTCTACGTAGAGATTACAAACTCCAGAATAATCATGCAAATTCTATTTTTAGAGCATCTAGGTCTAACTCATATAAAAAATTACGGAAAAATCCAGTTCCTCATGCAATGTGGGGAGATTATGGTGCCAGCATTACCAAACTTAATTTTGACCATTACATGCTTCAACATAAGAATAATTGTTCTTCTCCCAACTTTAGCGGGAGTATTCTACAACAATGCATTATGTAGAGATCTCTATTTGACATATTCTTTATTATGTCTCCTTTGTGGATCTTTTCTCTCACAAAGTATGTTGACCAAGCGACATAAAATGTAATCTCTTTTGAATGAATAGAAAGCTCATCTACTCACTGAGCAATCTCTTTAACTTTGGAGTTTTTCCTGAATTGCCTCCATGTGGATCAACTTTTTTGGAAATCTATGACCTTTCTTTACAATTCTAGAATCCCCCTTTTCAGGGTAATGTTAGCTTAACAATTACTCCCTCATCAATTTAAACAATACACCTGGAAAATAAAGTGTTTTCCTTTTTACTACTTATTGCAACCTCCAATCTGTCTTCCTTATCTATATGGTGGCAACCTCTAGATTTTCTCAACAGTGATTTAACCCAAATAATCTCTTGAACAAGGCTTTGATACCAAATGAATAAATTTCAAAAATACACAAATTGCTTAACAATAAATAAAATTTTATATTCATTCATATGAGATTAGAAAACTTTCTTGATTACGTGATCAAGGATTAGTTGATTAGAGAGATGAAGGATAATTTTTTTTTTATCACAATTCGCCTCTTTATATTGAGGTCTTGGAAAACGCAAAAGTCTACTAAAACTTATCATGTAATTTCTATTTTTAGAATTGTTACCCAAATTTTTCTCATCTGTTAAATTTTGGCTATAGGTGGAGTAAATGTGGCTCCCACAAGGGTTGAGCCCGGCCTGTGAGCAAGACGTTAAATTTTCTGGTCTTGGTTGTGTCCTCTGCTATGTTTTCAGCCCTCTGGTTTGTCTTGATCATGAAAAATAACCTAACTATTGAAAGCCCTATGCAACTTGATAGAAAAACCCTAGTTATCCTGAGCTTATTCTATTTTGTCATTACCTTTTCGAATAACTTAAGCTCCCTCTAAGACATGTGCGCAAATGTAATACCCTTTGTCTCCTTGTCGTGGTAAGAAAATGAATATTCTCCAATGCTCAAGAGACTTTCTGTGCATCGTTGATCCAGATCACTCATATTCTCCATCTTATGGTTGTCGCTAAGTCTCCGAGAGAAATGATGACATTAGCAAGGATCACGAGACATGGAAACTGCCTGTTCTATTTTACCTTAGTCGCTTAGTCTCCATAAAATGGTGGGGCCAGCTAAGGGTTCTCCCGACTTCGCGCTGGTCGTTGATCTTATGTTATGATCCAACGATAGTCGCGTGATCTCGTGAAGTGACTCAGAGTTAACAAAAGATCATGAGATCTTGCGACTCAGTATATTTCTAAGCCCTGCAGATATAACTTGAGTTTAAGCTGGTTGAGTTAGGCTTTCTTTCAGTCGCCAGGTCTCGTGAAGAAACCACAGTTAAGCAGAATGATAAGAGACCACAAGACATCTCAGTCGCCAGGTCTCCGAATGAACCGTGGTCAAGGAAGTCAAGTAGGGGAAAGGCTCAAAGTTTGCGGATGATTTAATCCACGTCGTTGATCAGATTTTAATCCCACGGTGGTCGCTAAGTCTCGTAAAGGAATAGAATATTCTCTTATGATTTGGAGACTTAACGATAGTCGTCCGATGCAGATCCAATCTTGCGGTGGTCACGTTGTCTCATGATGAACTCAGAGTTAACAAAGACATCTCATGGCCTGGAGACATAAGCAAGTCAAGGAATCGAGGTTAAGGGCTAGTCTGATGCGGGTTGAAGGATAGGGGCAGTAATAACAAAGATAAGGATCTACGGCCCTAGTTTAAAAGAAGATGAAGATTCAAATGTAAACCGTTGATCGAGCTCCCGCGCCACCTAACCGTTATTATTTGAATATTTAAAATTATGAAAATCTGATTCTCAGAGTTCATAAGCGATGGCGCGATTTCTCAGGAATTTGACAGAGAGGTAGGTTGGGCCGACTTCTCAAAGCTGCATTAATGACAAAGTAAAGTTATTCAAGGCATATCAGATCATTTCAGATATTTCACGATGCATTTATGAGCAGAATTGACAGTGTTAGGGTTTTTGATTATTCTATTGCAAATGAATTGCAACCCTAATTCCGGAATCAAATTGATTCCTGAGCCTGCGTGCTAGAGGAGTAGTGTATATAAGTTTGTTTCAGAGATTTTTAGCTTAGATTTTCCCAGCTAGTGTAAGATTTTTGTGGCATTTTCTCTGCCCCTAAGTTTTCATGTGTTATCTCATTGAATTGCAAATATTGCAAAGGCTTTTGTAACATTCTTTCTGTCCCTGACCCTTCTTGTTTGTACTTCTCTTACTAGAATATGATATAGAGATCGATTTTGGAATGAACTTGGAGTTTCTGACCCCTCTTTCTTTCTACAATATTGTGTACTACTGTGGATGATCTGATTTAGATGAGTTTGTGGATGTTATTTAGTCCCCTATCATTTTGTCTCATTCCTGTACCTGATTGTAGACGTGGATGTTTGTTTGCAGGTCGTAGTCTGTGTCTATACTGAATATGCTATTGTTTGCGAGATCATCCTTTTCCCTGAATAGCCTTTATTTATCTTAGGCCTCTCTATGAAATACTTATGCAAGCCTATCTAGAAATTTGTGTTCTATTAGATTCAAGTCCTCTTTCTAAGAGTGATTGTTGTGTTGTAATTCAGAAAATTACCTTCGGTGTATCACCTAGTAGGATAGTTTGCTTATTCAATTATTTCCTTTTTTATGCTTTCTTTCTATCCCTTTTCCCTCAAGAATTTACTTTCATGTTAAGAAGCAAATTTGGATGATTATCCAAGAGGAACCAGCCTAGAATCTGGAGGTCTCATCTTAGTTAGCAAAGGTCCCACAACTTGGAGATGATTCCCATGTTATACTAGATTATCAAGAGTACAAGAGCTTGACCTAGGGTGCAAAATTTAGTGTATAACAGTTTTGGCATGCCTAGTGGGACCATAAAAGAAGTTTATTTTCAAAGGTTATGCTATCTCTGATATACTAATTGCATAATACATACCTAGAGAGGTTGTTCTTGTCAAGTATATCTGGCGACTCCATTGGAGAAGAACAGAAGATCCAGTCCTATTCAACGTTTTGTGAGAAATATTGAAACAAGAAGTTCAAAATCTTCTGAGTTCTTGCAGCTGGCCTTAACAAGAAAATATAAAGGGAGATCATCTCAAAGAGCACCCCTACAAGGAGGGTACAGCCTACACCACCTGATACTTCAGAGAGGATACCTTTTCCTTTTCATTTCAGAAGGAGAGGGAGATCTCTAACTAGAGTTTAAGATTCAACTCCACCCCTCAATACAACTCAAATAGTTTCTGCCCAGCAAATCTCAACTCTTGCAATGGCTAGACAGTTTGCCTTTGCACCCTTCAACCAAGGCAGTCCTTTAAACTTTGCTCAACATCATGATGTGCCCTTGGTAGCACTCAAAAGTCTACCTGATTTCACAGGTGAAGGACAAACAAAAAATTTTGAACACATAAGAGATGTGACTACTATCTGTAGTATACACAATATCACAGAAGAAGATGTGGCTACCAAGATATTAGCAACCTCTTTTAAAGGTAAGGCCTTAGAATGGTTTAGAACTCTTGCTGTTGGTTCTATTAATTCATGGGATGGATTAGGAGATTCATTAAGTAGATACTTTGAAGATAAATCAGATAACCTATCTTTGGTTGAGCAACTAACAACAATAAGGAGAGATCCTCAAGAACAACTGACAGATTTCAAGAATAGATTCCTCAAAAAATGGAATAGAATACCTATCTCAGTAAGGTCATCAGCTAACAATGCTTTCCTATACTTCTTGCAAAGTTTGAATGGTTAGATCTCTGTCATGATCCAATCCATGGGAGGTACCTCTTTACCTCAGGCTTTTGACATAGCTGTCAAGGCTGAAAATTGTTTGATCCAAGCAGGCATGATAGCCATAAGGCCACCCATGCCTATTTTTCCTAACCTCCAGCCAACTGCACCTCTGCAAACACCTCTTTTTACCTCTATACCCACCATAGTAGCACCTAAGGCTGGTATGAGCAGTGAGGAATCAAAAGCGGTCCCTTCTCAAGAGCTACTGGAATTAAGAGATAGTCAGAAAAAGATGCAAAGTCATCAACAAGAAATGACCAACTTATTGCAAACTATGAGGGTATGTGCAAGATCATGAGGTGCCAAACTATGCCCTTAAGTGGCAATGAAAAATAAGAAAATCAGGGTTAGTAAACTTGACGTGAAAATTTGAACTAGCTATCAACCTAATATCAAAAAGTTGTAAGAATAGAATCTGTAGGAAATTGAATGTAGTTTCTAAACTACTAGGCCTTTTCAGAAAAAAGTTAATATGATTGGTGAAAAGTATAGATTTCAATACAGTAGTACAAAAATTTCAGGAAAAAATAAGAAGTAGGTGTATGTCTTACCACCTTAATCATAATCAAATGATAATATTTTTTATAAGATTTTATATATAAGTATTAGACTCATGCCCGGATGTAACGCATATTTTTGTGTAATTTTATTCCAAAAAAAAATTAATTATGAATTATTTGCTATAACGTTTTCAGAATAAAAAAACTCCCATGTCTGACCACCTTAACTCATTGAAAAATTTACCAAATTCAAAAAAACAAAATTTTTCCTTATAGTAGGCAAAGCATAGAATGTGATGCATTTTTCAGATTTCAAAAATGTTACACCGTCTGAAAGTTATAGTCATTTTTCAATCAGTATATAAATCAACACTTTAGAGGTAACTCAATTGGAAAATAACTAATAATTACTTATCGAATTCAAAATTTGACAGCAATTATATCGATAGAAA
>MU224306.1:878288-923290 GCA_018584345.1 Thuja plicata
TATATACAAATATATATACACATATACACATTATACACATATATATGCACATATATGCATATATACATGCATATATACACATATACATGTATATATACATATATATACACATATATATATACACACACACACACATCTATACAAATATATACACATATACACATTATACACATATATATGCACATATATATACACATATATACACATATACATGTATATATACATATATATACACATATACATGTATATATACATATATATACACATATATATATGCATATATATACAAATTTTTAGTTGTTCCAATCGAAAGTATTAAACATTTTTTAGTGGGCCACACTTTTCGGGGTGAATTCCTTCCTCCCGAAAAGTGTAACACACTATTGTGGTATTACCTGACATGTGCCAAGTTTGACATGTGGCGAGATAGGTTGGATGGATACACGACAGAGGTCCTAGTGAGTAAGGTGGTTCCATGTGGCACATTTGGCAGGATGGTCAGGTGGGACCGAAAGGTGGATCAAGTCAGATGGCAACGGATGGCAGTGAATTGAAAAGGATCGTGAAAGGCAGATCAAGATCCAATGGTGATTTGCTACTGCGTGAAGGAAAGATGTGAGGAAGATAAGCATCACGCGGTGGCAAAAATATTGAAGTATGTCCAAGTTGGCAGTAAAGAGTGTGGGGCCTGCACAGGAAGGGAAAGACAGGTGGTTCTGAGGCCCAGTGAGATGTTTCCACGTGGTTGTCAACATAGTTTGACTGGGAAAAGATAACTTTATTTTTACTTGGTGCCCATATAATGTAACTGTACATTGACGACCCTATTTTAAAGTTGCAAAAAGGTCTTAATCTTGACCGTTGATGTGTTTGGCACCAGAGAGTTTAGCCATTGTGATGAATATTTTAAATTTTTAAATTTCTCTGCGTATTTTATCATGGTGGAGTTTTCTCAGACTTGCAGGGGAGTGGCTCGACATCTTCTTTGCCCATGTCTTCCTTAATAGCGTTGTTTGTATGTCTAGGGATGCTCTCTATGGTTCTGAACATATTTAATGCGGCATGGCTGTTTGTGGATCTATGGTTTTGCTTTCTATTATGGAATGTTTGTGCCTTGCTATAAGTGTTCTTTATTTATGTGATTGGATCTCTTCTTGTAACTTGGCAAATGGTTTGTGAGGATAGATCTTTTAGTGATCTTTTAGGATAGATCTTGCATTGATTTCTTGGAAGGACAATTTTTGAGAACCCTATCCTAGGGTTTCCTTCTTCTACTTAAGGCTTTCCTTTCTCTATTTTTGAGGTTCCAAAATTTTTGGCCCTAAGTGTTAGCCCAAAGTTTGAGTTCCATGGATATATCAGATTTGTATCAGGCTATATTTCATGATAAGATAGATACTTCTTGATCTTTTGCAATTTATTGAGTGGTGTAGTTATTCAATCATGTTGTTACAGATTTGGACTCATTATATACTTAATACAATTGTCTCAGTTTCAATTCTCTTCTTGGCTTTCATTGTATGAGTTTTGGATTTTATAGTCCAATACATAGAGTTATCTGTGTGTATGTTCCATTCCTTGGTTCTAATTTAGGATTAGATTAAATATACTTTGGGTGAAACATAGATTCATTTGATGTATATGCATAGGTATCTTATAAGCAAGTGTATGATATAAGATACTTGTTTTTATTGCTATGAGTCCTTGCCAATAGGTTGTTTTCTGTTTGAGTGTTTAGATTAAAGAAGTTTCCCAATGGATAAGGCACTGATCAAAATATTTTCTATTCTTTGTTGATACATGTGTGATAGAGTTTCGCTATATTCTGCAAATTTACATCAAACCCATTACTAAGTTCTTTCATATCCTATGTTTTTTGGTTGTATGTCCTACTTGGTAATAGAGAGTCAATGAATGCATGGTTAGTATTTAGAAATTTCTTACCATTATCTGTTGTTGTAATCTAGCGTGATAAAGAGTTGTAAAAAGTTGTGTGTTGTCTGGTTTAGGTGCACCCACCTTGGTTTTGCATAGCCAAAAGTGCATAGGGAAGTCTTTTCCCTAGAGTGGGTCCAACTGTCTTGCAAAGCTTCCATACTTGGAGCTAACCATTCCTAACATCAGTCTCAAGGCATATTGGTGGCTTTAGATAGCATAAACATTTTCAAACACCAAAAAAATGGCAAATCTATTGGAGATAGAGTATAGAATAGTGTCCTAACTGACCAGTAAGTTGACAATTGGAAGTATAGAGTACCTTGTGTTCTGTGAGTGTTTTTTCTACCATTTTCATTTTGGTAAGTGTTGTGTTTTCCCAAATTGTTAGGTGGTGACTTTGATATTTTTATACAACAATGATGATTAACATATTTCAATTTATACACACTTTCTTAACATGAGTCATAGGAACACTAGACCTTGGGTGAAGAGACATCCTGAAGACAAGATGGAGGATGAGTTTCTAACTACCTCTAAGGCTAATCATCCAGGGAAAGGAAAGAAAAATAGAATTATCCCTCAAAATGAGAGACAAGCGGAGAACACAAGAATAAAAGAACAAATCTAGCGTAGTCATGAAGGAAATGCATCAGTGTATGAAGAATTTGTTGATTTTGGATTGGGTGCTTATGAAGATTATCACTCTCCTAGTGAGAAGGAAATTGCAGAATCTGATACTACTCACCCTAATTCTGATAGTGTAGCAAAAGAGATTGCTAAATTGGATAGGAGAATCCATGATAAAATTTCCATTAGACAAAGAAGAGAGAAAGAAAAATAAGATTAGATCAGATATGACCAAAGTTTCCTTGAGAAAAATAAATGGAAATTGCTGAGGTTGGAGGAACTGTATCAAGTTGATGAACTTGAACAAGCTGAAGAGGAACCTGTCATCCAGCCAGTTCTTACTACCCAAGAACCAAGAAATAAGGGTACAAAAAATGTGACAAGTGTTCAAATAGATGAACCTGTGAATCCCAAGGTTTCGTTAGATCGGATGTCCAAGTTGGATATTGATCTAGAAAGAGCTAGAATGGAGAAAGAAATCATAGCTAAAGAGCTTGAAAAAGCCGAGTTGGAGGCTACTGCTTTAGAAATGAAAAAGAAGATGGATTTTCTCAGGAAGACCTCTAGGTTGTCTAGTGCTGAGGAAGATACAACATCACATGCCAAGGTATATGCTTCTCAAGATGAAAACCCTTTTTCAAGGAGATCAACTCATGCGGAAAGGTACAAAAAATATTCTTTCTTTGATGTTCATGGTTATCCAAATGTAGTTCCAAATGAAATCAGAGATAAACTTCCCTAGTTTGCTGGGAATAATGTTATTACTTGTGAAGAACATTAGAAAAGTTTTATTGATATGATGGATGACTATGAGATCATGCATGAGGATGTAATAATGAAGCTATTTGTGTAATCTCTAGTTGAAGATGCTAGGGACAGGTTTTGGGGTTTTTCTTTTGGCTCTATAGGATATATGGACGAGTTAGAGAGTTATTTTAAAGAACAATATGGTGATAAGAAAAATGAAGTTTTTATGCTAAATTAGTTTAATAACATCAAGAAACATCAGAATGAGGATGTTTCTTAATTTAATACAAGCTTTTAGAAGGCCATGCATAGATTGTTTCAATTTTTAAGGCTTGATGATAAGGTTGGTCTTGCCACCAATTTGAATGTTTTTTATTCAAAAATGGGTTACCTCCTTAGAGATAAGAATCCTATAACTCTCAGAGATGCATATAAGACAACAGTGAATATTGAGACAAATAGGAGAGTGTTAGGGAGGGTAGGTAGAAGAGAAGATTGGAAGCTTTCTAGGAAAGAATTAGATAGGCAGGTTATGGTGTTAAACCTAAAGATGAAGTAAATATGAAGTAGATTTTAAGTGCCATTGAATATTTGAATCCTATAGATAACAAGACTGTTAGGGTACAAAATAATGAGAGAAGACCTATCACTAATAATTTTAATAGGCAGCGAAGGATGAAAAATTAACCCTACACTACCCAATGGAAAGATGGGAGGCCTATTTTCCTACAAATAAATGACAAGCCTAATGTTAACAATCCTGATCCTTTTCAAAGAAACTATATCAATACATGTGATGATGTCTCATGGTGCACGAATTGCCAATCCCCACATAGCCTTGATTATTGTGCAATTCCTCTCAACATAGCTACAAGTGAGGCACAACAAGAAAGAGAAGAAGAGGATGAACTATATGATGATAGTGGTTGTGCCATGACTTCTTCCCTTTTGAGGAGTGAAGAAGAATCTAATGAGGAAAGTGTAGGTAAATACTTGTTTTCATTTGATGAAGAAGGAGAAAGAATTAATGATGTAATTTGTAATGCTACAAGGGGTAATGAACCTTTTGCAGTAAGGAGACCCTTAGATGAAGAAATTACACAAATTACTATAGACATGGTTTCTCAAGCAAGGAGTAACTATAGTTTGAGAATTAGAATAGTGGGAAATGATGATGGAGGACCATCTGGTATTTTTGTTAGATAGACAGGAGAAAACATTGAGAAAGCACTAGGAAAAGAAAATCTTGTTGAAGGTATCAAGAAAAAAAAAGTTAGGGAAGGAGATAAGCCTGATAATCCAATTGTTGTCTAGAAGGTAAAAGTAAAGACACTATAAATAACTGGGCCATACTTTCATGAGAATATCAGAAAGATTGAACCAAGCCTTGCTACTCAAGTTGAAAATGAGAATGTTATTACTTTGAAGCAAGGCATTTCTGATTTGAAATATACTCTAGTTGAAATGGGACATTTGTTGTCACAAATCACAATCAAAGTTCTACTCTTGGAGATGATGAGGATTAAGGAACACAAATAAAAAAACTTAATGTGGGTGAGCAACATCTCTTCTAAAAGAATACTGTAGTAGGAAGAAGTTGAGAAAATGGGAAAATCAAAATATAAATCTGATAAAAAAGTGAAAGAATCAGAGGTGATTGTCTCAAAGACCCCTCAAGTTTTCTTAAGTACAAATCATGTGAGCACTCCTTTAGGAGTTGTAGATCCATTTTTCTTGAATTTGGTTATAAATGGTAAAACGCTAAAGAATTTCATGATAGATTTTGGGGCATCAAATACTGTCATGCTAGCAGAAATGATGAATTCATTAGGACTGCAAATTGATTCTACTCATGGGAGATGTCAAGCAATGAATTCTAGAGAAGTACTTGTCATAGGTACCATTAAGGATATACCTTATAGATTTGATTTATTCCCTGAGAAGATGTTAACCATGAGTGTTTTAGTAGTGGAAATCCCTCCTCAATATGGAATGCTCCTATCAAGGAAGTGGAGTGCCTCAATGGGAGGGAGTATTCAATGTGATCTCTCATTTGCAACCTTTGATGTCACTTGTCAAAGTGTCAAGGTATCTAGAGAAAAAAGAACTCCTCACATGATTGAGGAAAGTGATGATAATCATATGAAATATTTCTTGGATACTGACATTGTAGCTTTCCAAGTCCAAGATGGGAAGGATGGGGTAGAAAATTAGCATGTGTTATTTACTGAAGAAAAGGATACTCTAGCAGGAAATAATAACTTATGGACAATGTGGTGCAGGGAACCTCCCTATTTGATGTTTTTGCATGTTTTTGGTTTGTATTAGGTTGTGTTGTGTGTTTGGGAATAAGTTCCAATGGGTTAGATGCAAGGATAGTTTAACTTCATGTTTGTAAGAGCTTTAGTGCTCATTAGGGGTTTTGGGTCATTTTGGCTTCAAATAGTGCCAAGTTGCCATTTGAGTGCAATATGGGTTAGAAGTGTATTTTAGGATCATACATATCCTATTTTGGATCTGAGAAGTCAACATCAATCATCGAGTGGACAAACAAGGTCAAATTTCTCAAAATACAAAATGTTACTAGCAACTTTGAAAAGTTGCTCGAGAAACTTTTGCAAGAATTCACAAAATGTAGTTAGAACTGGTGTAACTAGCCCATCCTCAGTATATGAGCATGGATTTGATTCTTTGAGGAGGTTAATGAGATTTTGGATTGAAAATTTTACTTCTAACACCCCTGTACAGATGACTGTATCTACATTTGCATAATCAACACTGTATCTTTGCTATTGTACGACTGTGTACACATTGGCATAGGCGATCAGGCCCCATGAAAGTGTAGTGTTTTATTTCAGCTTCCATATGAAATAGATAGTTTGTTTTGAAGTTCAGTAGGTGTTATGTTACAAGTTTTTTAAGGTCACTGATCTGACAGAGACAAAACAGTGCTACCTAGCTAGAAATGGCTCTAACCTAAAATCCCTCTGGTGGAATTGTCTAAAACAATGAGGGAGGTAGGGTTATGGTCTGTAGATAGGGTTTTGGTTTTATTTTTTGTTGTTTCAATGGATTTCATAGGCCGAATGTGAATCCCTATGGCTGACTGGTGAAACCAGGTGAGCCAGGACAGGGAGAAGAAAGAATTTGACTGAGCACCCATGAACTTTTGGGAAAGACTTAGTGGCATTTATAGATGCACTAGATAGTCCCCTGAAAGGATTCAAAGGTGAAAGGAGGTGAATAAAATATTGGAGACAAGTTTAGTAATTTTTCATGCTGAATTTTCCAGAGGCCTAATTAATAGGCTATAATCTAGGGCCTGCAAGAAATGTTGGGTTTGGGTGTTTCCAAAGGTCAAGGTTTTGGATTCTGATAGTGTTGGGAATTTTGGGTGTAATAACATTAAAATTGTGAAAATAGGCCTACTAGGAATTAGGCAATTAGGCCTTTTTGTGAATTAGTGACCAATTGGATTGGTAAAGAGTCTTGGAGTATTGGGATGGATGCAGAATGACCAATAATGGGTCAAGAAGTTTGGTAGGAGTATGGGTGAATGTGTGAGAAGATCCTAGGCAGAGGATTGGCAATCTAGGTGGATTTTTCATGGAGGAAGCTAGGATTTTTGTTAACTAGTTGGACTAGTTGAGCTTAGAAATCTTGGAGTCTTCAAAAAAACCAACTATATCTTGGAGGAGAAGTTGATAGAGAGGGTCTTGGAGATCCTAATTGGAGGAAGATCCAAAAAAGAACAACCATTGGATGGTTTGATTGGTCAAGCAAGCACCTAGGAGTGAGGAGAAGCACTAGATTGTCAAACCCTCTGCATTGGATTGATATCACAGTCAATATAGCTTGAAGAGTGTGTATGTATGAAGGGGAGGAGAGTCAAGAGGTTGAAAGCATGCCTCCTAAGGAAATAAGTAGGGATGCCATAATGGAATTGGTACAAGGCCTCTTGGTGAAGGCTAGTGTGTTTGAGACAAAGGGCAGAAAGAAGATCATAGAATGGGGAGATGAGGGTGATGGGGATGAAATTCAGACAGAGGAGTCATCTAACAAAGGAAAGGAACCTAAGATGAATAAAGACCAATATATATTCTTGGATGCCTTCAAGTCCTTAAAAAAGGATAGCATGGAACACATACCATATTATTGTGGCAGCCTGAATGGAGAAGAGTTGTTAGATTGGCTTGAAGCCATTGACAACCAATTTGATTACAGTAAAATCTCAGAGGAGAAGAGGGTCATCTATAGTAAGGATAGACTCAAGGGATCTGTATTGGTGTGGTGGAACATGATGCAGGATGATAGGATAAGTAGTGGAAAGACAAATATTATTTCTTGGGAAAGAAAGAAAATCAGATTGAGGGCACGATTCTTGTCTACTGATAATGAGATATAGATGTATCAAATTTTGCAGAAATTAAGACAAAAGGAGATGACAATGAGTGCTTACACTGAGGAGTTTCACAAGTTGAGCCTAAGGGCTAGGAGACAAGAAGATGAAATGGAGAAGGTAGCCAAGTATCTCAATGGGCTAAGGCAAGGGATACAAGATGAGATCAGTATGATGGCTCCTGATAGTATGCACAAATGTTTCCAATTGGCCTTAAGAGCAGAGGATAAGGATAGAAGGAGGAATGATTTTTATCAAAGAGGAAGAGGTGGTAGAAATAATAGAGGGTTCCAAAGAGGAAGAAGTAACTTTGGTAGGGGACAAAGCCCTAATAGACAAGAAGACAATCAGTCCATGGATAATGGTGGGGGAAACCAATATAGAGGATCTTTCCAAAGGGGAGGATACAGAGGTAGAGGACCACCAAGAGCTAGGTTCCAATCCCAAGGGAGATCTAGTTCAGTGTTCACTGGCAGATGTTATAACTATAACCAAGTGGGTCACACAATGGGCAGGTGTCCTGAAAAGACTTCCTCATCTTCAATGGGGGATGGAAGGAATTAGTTGGTGCAGGAGGATGACACTCAAAGTGTTACTTCTCCCATCTCCAAGGAAGGGTCAGTATTGGATGGAGAGAACTTGATGTTAAGGAGAACCTTGTTGAAAGTGCCTAGCACTATAGAGCCACCACAAAGGAAAAACTTGTTTAAAACAACTCGTAGGTCTCATGGGAAGATTTGAAAAGTGATAGTGGACTCTAGATCCACTGAGAATATAGTATCCATAGAGATGGTGAAGATATTGAAGTTGAGAAGGATACCTCATGCTACACCCTACAAGGTTTCATGGTTGAACAAGGGTCAACAAATAGTCATAGATGAACAAACCTTGGTAGAGTTTGAGATTGGAGAATACAAGGACAAGGTCCTATGTGACATACTGCTTATGGATGCATGTCATGTGCTCCTAGGATGTCCATGGCAGTATGATGTCAAAGCAATACATGGTGGGCAGAAAAATAATTATGTCATCACCAAGCTAGGAAAGAAGTTCCAAATGGACCCATTGCAAGATTCCAATGAAGAGAAGAATGTGGGGAAAAGTGTGATGTTACTGAGTGGGAAAGAGTTTCCAAAGGCCAGGAAGAAAGAGAAAGGAGTCTATTGTGTAGTAGTGATAAAACCAAAGGAGGAAACTAAGGAGAAAGTCAGTTTTCCACCAGAGATACAAGCATTGCTAGAAAAGTACCATGACATAGTAGATAATGGTTTTCCAAGTACATTACCACCTATGAGGGAAGTGAGTCATCAGATTGAACTCATTCCTGGAGAAAATTTTCCAAACAACGCAGCATATAAGATGACACCAAGTCAGAATGCAGAGATAGAAAAATAGATTCAAGATTTGTTGGATAAGTGGTTGATAAGGAAGAGTTTAAGACCATGTGATGTGCCAATAGTACTTGCACCTAAGAAGCATGGAAAATGGAGGATGTATACAAACTCTAGGGCTATAAACAAGATCACTATCATATATAGGTTCCCAATGCCCCGAATAGAAGATTTGATGGATAATTTAGGAGGTTCTTGCTACTTCTCAAAGGTGGATTTGAAGTCAGGGTATCATCATATAAGAGTGAGGCCTGGTGATGAGTGGAATACAAATTTCAAGACAAATAAAGGGTTGTATGAGTGTCTAGTAATACCCTTTGGCCTAAGTAATGCACCTAGCATAGTCATGAGGCTCATGAATGAAGTGCTAGCAGAGTTCATTGGTAAGTTTGTAATAGTTTACCTTGATGATATTTTTATCTTTAGCAAGTCCAAGGAGGAACACATGAAGCATTTGGAGATGGTCTTCAGGAAGCTACATCAAGAGAAGTTGATGATAAATCAAGAAAAGTGTGAGTTTCTCTAAACTGAACTAGTTTACCTTGGTTTTGTGGTTGCTAATGGGTGTATGAAGATGGACCCTAATAAAGTTAAGTCCATTTTATAATGGCCTACACCTAGGTCCATAGGGGATGTTGCGAGTTTCCACGGATTGGTCTCCTACTATAGAAAATTTGTGAGAAATTTCAGTCATGTGTGTGCACCTATACTTAACACCACAAAAGGTGTAATCAAATGTAAGTTTTAATGGACCGTGGCAGCAAACCAATGGTTTGAAATGTTAAAGAAAAGGATTGCAGAGCTACCTACTCTTAGGTTTCCTAACTTCAACTAGCTCTTTGTAGTAGAGTGTGATGCTAGCAAGCTAGCTATTGGATCAGTGTTAAGCCAAGAAGGACATCATGTGGCTTTCTTCTCTAAAAAGTTGAATGAGGCTAAACAAAAGTATTCCACGTATGAATCAGAACTATATGCTATGGTCTAAGCCATTAAGAAGTGGAGACACTACCTATTACGTAGGGAATTTGTGGTCTACATTGATAACCATGCTCTAAGTTTCCTGAATGGACAAGAGAAATTGAACCAATGGCACATGAAGCGGGTAGAATCATTGTAGGCTTATATATTTGTTATAAAGCATAAGAAGGGGGTTAGAAATAAGGTTGCAGATGCTCTTAGTAGAATAGTGTTCACAATCCAAGAGATACAACTGCAAAGTGTAGGGATGGATGATTTGAAGGACCTCTACAAGGAGGACAAAATTTTTAGAGAAGCCTATGAGGCTTGTGTGAATTTTCAGCAGGGGTTCAAGGTGGATTTCCATGAGTTTGTATTGCAGGAAGGCCTATTTTTTAAAGGTCACCTTATGTGTATACCTTAGTGCTCAATGAGGGAAAACATTGTGAAGGAGAAACGCCAAGGAAGCTTGGGAGGACACTTTGGAGTGGATAAAAAAATGGAGCAGATGCATAGGCATTATTATTGGCCTAAGATACAGTCAGATGTTACGAGATGTGTGGAACAATGTTAGATTTGTCAGAGAGCAAAAGGACAAAGCAGCAGCAGTGGGTTGTATCAACCTTTATCTATACCCCAAAGGCCTTGGGAGTGCCTTAGTATGGAATTTTTTTTGGGGTTACCAAAGACACCTAGGGGTCATGATAGTGTTTTTGTGGTGGTAGACCATTTTAGCAAGATGACACATTTCATTCCATGAAAGAAAACAAATGATGCTTCTCAAATTGCAGGTCTATTCTTTAGGGACATTGTGAGGATCCATGGATTGACCCTAAATATTGTAAGTGACAGGGATAGTAAGTTTATAGGTCACTTTTGGAGGACCTTATGGAAGACGCTTGGAACAAACTTGTCTTTCTCTTCTGCCTATTATCCACAATCAAATGGGCAAACAGAGGTAGTGAATAGGTCACTTGGAAATTTTTTGAGGTGTTTGACCAAGCAACATGGTCAGTCATGGGATCACATCATAGGGAAGGAAGAGTTTTCATATAATGACACCATTAATAGGAGTACATGGAAAATCCCCTTTGAAATAGTATATGGGGTCAATCCTAGAGGGATATTGGAGTTGTGGGATCTTATTTTGGAGGACAAGAGGAGTGCTCATGGAGAGTAATTTGTTGAACAAATGAAGGAGCTGCATGATCAAGTCAATAAGAATTTACAAAAGCAAGTGGAGAAGTACAAATCCAAAGCTGATCAAACTAGAAGAGACTTGTAGTTCAAGGTTAGGGATCTAGTACTAGCCTATCTCAGGAAGGAAAGGCTACCTTAGGGTCAGCCTATTAAACTATTGATGAAAAATATAGGGCCTTTGAAGATTTTGCACAAGTATGGTAAGAATGCCTATGAGCTGGAATTACCTCCTGATTTGGGAATATCACCTATTTTTAATGTTTGCGACCTGTAAACCTACAAGGGACCAACACCAAACATAGGTCAATCCAGTCTTGCAGGTTTGGAGGATGATGATTGGGTGAAACAATTGCCTACCCCAAAGCCATTGCAATTGGAAAGTGTACTGGATTCTAAAGTGATAAAGAAGAAAATGAAAGGTAACTAAAAGGAGTACCTCATCAAGTGGCAAGGACTACCTGAAGCTGAGGGCACTTGGATGACAAAGATGGACATTCTGAAACACTCGGTCACCATTGAAGACCTCCTAACTCAAGGGACTTGAGTTATTTTGTCCAAGGGAGTATGGTGCAGGGAACCTCCCTATTTGATGTTTTTGCATGTTTTTGGTTTGGATTAGGTTGTTTTGTGTGTTGGGAATAATTTCCAATGGCTTGGATGCAAGGATAGTTCAACTCATGTTTGTAAGAGCTTTAGTGCTCATTAGGGGTTTTGGGTCATTTTGGCTTCAAATAGTGCCAAGTTGCCATTTGAGTGAAATATGGGTTAGAAGTGTGTTTTATCATCCTAAATATCCTATTTGGGGTCTTATAAGTCAACATCAATCATCGAGTTGACAAACAAGGTCAAAATGCTCAAAATACAAAATGTTGATAGCAACTTTGAAAAGTTTCTCTAGCAACTTTTGCAAGAATTGACAAAATGTAGTTAGAACTGATGTAACTACCCCATTCTTGGTATATGAGCATGGATTTGATGCTTTGAGGAGGTTAATGAGATTTTGGATTGAAACTTTTACTTCTAACACCCCTGTACGAATGACTGTATCTACATTTGTGTAATCTGCACTGTATCTTTGCTACTGTATGACTATGTACGGATTGGCATAGGTGACCGGGCTCGACCATGAAAGTGTAGTGTTTTCATTCAGCTTGCATATGCAATAGATATTTTTTTTTTGAAGTTTAGTAGGTGTTAAGTTACAAGTTTTTTAAGGTCACTGGTCTGACAGAGACAAAACAGTGCTACCCAACTAGAAATGGCTCTAACCTAAAATCCCTCAGGTGGAATTGTTTGAAACCATGGGGGAAGTAGGGTTAGGGTCTTTAGATAGGTTTTTTTTTTTGATGGATTTCCTAGGCCAAAAGTGAGGCCCTATGGCTGACTGGTTAAACCAGGTGAGCCAGGATAGGGAGAAGAAAGAATTTGACTGCGAACCCATGACCTTTTGGGAAAGACTTAGTGGAATTTGTAGATGCGATAGATAGTCTCCTAAAAGGATTAGAAGGTGGAAGGAGGTGAATCAAAGTTTGGAGACAAGTTTATTAATTTTTCATGCTGACTGGTCCAGAGGCCTAATTAATAGGCTATAATATAGGGCCTACAAGAAATGTGGGTTTTGGGTGTTTCCAGAGGTCAGGGTTTTGGATTCTGATAGTGTTGGGTGATGTCTTGTAGATTTGCAAGTTTTTTTGTGGAGTCATTTGGGAAGTTTGGGGATAATAACATTAATACTGTGAAAATAGGCCTACTAGGAATTAGGAAATTAGGCCTCCCAGTGAATTAGTGACCAATTGGATTGGTAAAGAGTCTTGGAGTATTGGGATGGATGAAAAATGACCAAGAATGGGTTAGGAAGTGTGGTAGGAGTATGGGTGAATGTGTGAGAAGATCGTAGGAAGAGGATTGGAAATCAAGGTGGAGTTTTAGTGGAGGAATCTAGGCTTTTGGTTAACTAGTTGGTCTAGTTGAGCTTAGAAATCTTGGAGTATTCTAAAAAACCAACTATACCTTGGAGGAGAAGTTGGTAGAGAGGGTCTTGGCGATCCTAATTGGAGGAAGATCCAACAAAGAAAAACCATTGCATGGTTTGATTGGTCAAGAAAGAACCTAGGAGTGAGTACAACCACTAGATTGTGAAACCCTCTCCATCAGAATATACTTTGATGGTGCAAGCTCAATGGAAGGAGTAGGTGCAAGAGTTATGTTAATAACTCCTAGGGGAAAGAATTACAGGTTCTCATTCTCCTTGTTATTCACATGTACTAATAATATTGCAGAGTATGAGGCCTTGTTGATTGGACTAAGATTGGCTTCAAGACACAACATAAAGAATCTCAAGGTAATTAGAGACTTTGAATTGATGATCTCTCAAATATGGTTTAAATATGCTTCAAAAAATCAGAGACTAAGGCAATATAGGAATGCTATATGGGATGAAATAGAAAATTTTGATTTTTTTGGTATTAACTTGATGGATAGGAATCAAAACAAAATGGAAGATTTGTTGGCCAATGTTTATTTATGGCTAGGAGATGTTACCTTTGCAAGAATTTCTAAAATTGAAGTTCAATCCAGGCATTCCATCCGACAATATTGAAAGTTGGAAAGTTTTTGAAGATGATTTAGATGTTTTGAGTTTTTTGCATTGTGAATAAGATTTTTGAAACAAAGAGATGGACTTCAATGGGTATGTAGAGACTGTGGATGGTAAGGATATTGTTTTTTGGAAAAAAGGTCCTACAGCTGAAGTCAAATAGAGCTCCCAAAGGATTGGTTGTGCTTGAGAAAGCTTTTGACAATGAGGATAAGTCCTATTCTGCAAGGACCGTGAACAAGCCCAAGAACTTGGAGGAATTAAATTTTGGGATATATGAAGCTCCTAAGAAGGTATACATTGGTAAGATATTGTCCCCTAAACTCAGAGAGTTGTTTGTTAACCTTCTCAATAAATATAAACATGTCTTTGCATGGTCTTGTATAGTCGGAAAATGGAAGCACTTCCATGGTAGACTAGTTTAGCCTTCCAAGTAAGTAGTTTGGGGTCATGTCAAGCACCTAGAATGGGTTCCTAATTTTGATCTAGCCTTCCCCTAGTTCTGCCCTAATTTCCACCTCTCTAGCCAGTTTTTGGCATTCTGGACTGTAGATTTTAGATCTTTAACCTCGGGGTCAAGGTCAACCTTTTAGGTATATTTCCACCTTGACCCTGACCTAGGTCAAGGTTGACCTCACCACTGAACTAGGTCAAGGTTGACCTCGACCTTGACCCAGGGTCCAGATTTTAGGATCTCACAGTTTTCGGATGTTGGCCTTTGAAAAAGTTAATTCCCGCATCCGGGTCGGCTATTTCAGGTTCCGAAGTGATGATTCCTAAATTATATTTAATATAGGTCCTCTCCTAGGGGTAAAGGATTTAATGAGAATTTAATTGTCCTATGTCGGCCTCCTTAGAAGATTATGTCCTAATTTCATATAAAATGAGGTTTTTCTCCTCTCATTTTCTCTAAGTCCTTGATCCAAGCGTAAGCATCATTGAGCAATTGAAAAGCATTATCAAGTGCAGTTCAAGAAAGTTAAGGAGAAAGATTTGAAGCAAGCATCTATCCATCCTCAAGGATTCAAGAATTCATCAAAGAGATCCATGGGAGGCCATTGAAGGATTCAAGCTACATAGTGCCTTTTTTGGTGATCTCTCCATCCACCTTCTTCCAAGCCTCTTCATATACAAGAACCCATTCAAGATTTGGTTTTGGAGATCTACAAGAAATTGATTGAAGACATCCTACATTCTAGATCCATTGGTGCATACCTACTTGTGGATTCAAGGATTCAAATCTTCCATAAGGACTTTTACATGAGAAAGGTGAATTGTTTCATTTACTTTGTTTACTTCTGCAATTTCAATTATATATTTGAGGCTAATTCAAAAACTGGAGTTTGACCAAGGCAAACCCCTCCCCCCAAACAAACAAATCTCTTTTTCTTGCAGATACAGGTTCAGAACTATGGATTTGAACTTAGATCTGGATACCCTTTTCAGCAAACTATCGAGATCTGAAAATAGATTTTCTGTTGGACCTGCACTAGTCAAGGTTGAGATTATTGGGTTAGCGGTGACATTTGTAGGTCAATGTTGACCTTTTTCACAAGATAGTGTCGAATCAGAAAAAGATTTATGCGTTTTGTTTGTCTCTATGTTTCTGTTCCAGATCATACTTCAAATTTTCCATAAACTTAGTACGGACCTCAGAAGAAACATTCTTCAGATCTACAATACTTTAAGGTTGGTACTTACTCTCATCCTTTTCAATTACTATTATATATCATATCTCCTTCATCATAAAATAGAATTTAAGATCTTCTTCCTTACTCTCATTTCCAAATGGTTTATTCATTTGTGTATTGATCCTTCATTTGGGTTAATCAACTTGGATCTTTGATTTGTGCATTTGGGGATAAAAGAGGAACATCTTATCTTCCTTCCCCATATATTCTTAATCACACAACAATACACATACATAAATTACAATTAAATGTAAACGTTAAGGAAATACAACACATCTCAAACCTAATCAACACAAAATTATAAAATATCAATTTTCTTCCTTTACATTTTGGTGAACCCGTGATAGACAACTCTTTCTTTTTGGTTTTAGATTTACATGTTTATGTTAGATCTTACATGTTATTTCAATTAAATTTAAAATTAATAAATCAAAATCTTGTGTTCGTTCATTGGCATTGCATTGGTGTATGAGCTTTACCACTTCTAGTCCTACATATAGTATCCTAGTTAGAAGAAGCTGTATACTTATGGGTTCCTTTGATCTCAAGTCTTCCTCTTGTTTCCTTAGGATCATAGATGATGATTTTATAACTCATGATTCCAATCCTTCTATGGAGAATAACTCTTCTCACTTATCTCATGATGAGGATGATGCCTTAAGAGTTCCTCCTGAACAAGTGCAAAAACTTTCAACCGAACTTGATAAAATGGGAAATTGGCTTATCCAAGAAAACCATAATAAAGATTCCATCCAAGCTATAGAGGCTCTTAAGAAATTCCTCCTTGATAATGATCAAGGTGTTAACTTTTTGTGTGGTCTTACTTGTCTTGTAAATTTGAATGTTAAACCTTTAACTCAAGAGGCTCAAGAGTTAGGATATACACCTCCTATCACTAGTCAAGGACCTTCTTTCATTCCTAGAATTCCTACTTATACTCCTCCTTTGATCACTACATATCTCCCAAATGCATCTATTCCTGTGAGTGCACCACCGGTATCTCTACTTACTTCACAACCTTCATATCATAGTGTGCCTTTTACTTACTCTAATCCCCTTCAAACTATGGTTCCTAATGTTCCATCGATTGTGTCTTATATTCCTACTTCTTCCTACACTTTTCCCAGTGTTCCTAATATTTCTATGCCACCTATTTCCTCTAATGATTCCACGATTATTAGTTTGGCTCAAACTGTGTCATCTTTACAACAACAACAACTTGCATCCTTAACCCAATCCAAGTTTAGCATTCCTACATGTGACATGGGTAGTCCTTTATCCTTAGACATCATTCGTGCTATTGTCCCTCAACAAGCCGATATGCCTCATCTTGAGAATTACAATGGTAAAGGCAATCCTGTCACTCATGTTAAAACATTTCAAATCCTTTGTAGTGATTATGCTCATGACCATAGGATTTTAGCTAAATTGTTTACTAGAAATTTTCGTGATAAGGCTTTGCAATGGTATTGTTCTTTACCTCCTTATTCAATTTATTCTTTTCCTAAACTTTTTAATGCCTTTATCCAACAATCTCAAAATAACATTGGTCCACAAGTTTCCTTAACTGATTTAATGTATTGTAAACAAAACATTAAGGAAAAGTTGAATGATTTCATTGGTAGATTTAAGCATTTGTATGCTCAGATTTCTTATCCTGTTCCTGATATTGATATAATCAACACATGTTTATTTCAAATTTACAAAAGGATATTAGAGATAAGATTATGCTTATTGAATTTACCTCTTTTCAACAACTTTGTGCAACACTTCACCATTATTAGTTACAAGTGACTCAATTTGAGAGAAACATTCCAATGGCTCATGTTCCAGTTGATAAGAGTGAGACTGCTCCTAATCCTAATAAGTTTTAGAAACCTAAAAATTATGTCAATATTAATAAACAGACCAATGTGGTTGCTGATCAAGTTGTTGTCACATCCAATAATGGCATTTCTATATCCACTACTTTCTGTATGAATCGTATGTTTACTCCTCTCTCTGAAACTTTGCATTTTATAATGAGCAGGTTTTTAAGTGCTAATATGATTACCTTTCCTCCTATTCTACCTCTTCTCCCTAATATGATAGCATCCAAATCCTTTGATTCTAAAGCTTTTTGTCAATACCATCGCCAGAATGGCCATGATACTGAAAAATGTTATTCTCTAAAGCATAAAATTCAAGATTTAATTGATTCTAAGGCTTTCTCTATTGATAATTTTGATGGTACTGGAAAAAATCTTTTTTCTGATCCTAGTCAAAACCTTCAAATCTATACAAATCATTTACCTACACATGATACTAATACCATAGTTCAACCATCTTCTATGTATATTGTTTATGATTCAAAGATGGAAGATCTTAATCACATTGTTAATCATGTGGAGTGTGTTGTTTTGTCTCAACCTACTGATCAAGATCCTTCACTTCTACTTCAACTTCCAGTTCCACCTAAACCTCAAAAACAAATGAATAATAAGTGACCTAGGGAACTTTTAATCACCTTTGATGATTCTGAAATGATTAAAGCTCCTGATGGTCCCCTTTATATCTATGCTAGGATTGCTAAGATACCTATTCGTGGTTTTCTTGTTGATCCGACATCTTTAATAAATGTCATTACCGAGGAAAATATTTTTATGAAAATATTACAATGTGATTGCTATGATCCATTTGATGCATGGATCCAAACTTTTAATGGTTTTCTTTATCCTCCACTTGGTTCTATCCACTTACCGGTTGAACTTTGTGGTAAATTTGCAGATACTACCGTCATTGTTATTCCTACTTCTCATCAATTTCAAATCAAATTTGGTTTACCTTGAATAAATGCTATGCATGCTATCTCTTCTCCCATTCATAAATGTCTTAAGTTCATTCATAATGGAGAAGTCAAAATGATTAATCATAGTTTGTATCAACCTTCTAGGCCTAGAGATTGTGCTACTCTTGATTTCTTTTGGCCTTCATTACCTAACCCATGTCCTCCTCACCATGATCATCTCTTTCACTCATACCAGGCTTACAAACATCATAAAATTTCTAAGTTAAGCATCCCTCAGATAGATCTCAAGTGTGGTCTTTTTCCTACTCCTTCCATACCTCCTTTAGCCATTACTTCTAGTTCTAATAATCAAAATTCTACTATTTCATTACAAACCATTGAAAATCCTCCTATAGAACCTATGAAGGAATCTGTGGTTATTCCTCCCAGTTCTGAAAATGTGTTAAACAAAGCAAAATGCAACAAATCTGCTAATGAACATAGTAAGAAGCGTAGAGCTAATGCTAGGGCCCATGCTTCTCTTCTTCAAAACTCTTTACCTATTTTGACCAACCCATGCCTGATGTGTCGAAAGAAGTCAATATTCATAATGATGTTAAGCTGAATGAGTATGATGATCCTATTCGCATCTTAGATCCCATTTTAATTAATCTTAATGAGGAAGACACTCTCAATGATCCTATTGATCTTAGTGATGAGTATGAGACCATTGATCTTGACATTGACTTACCTCATATGCTTTCAACTCAATTAACAATTACACCTAGTATCGAGCAATGCGATACTCAAGAGGATCCTTGTTTGGAACTGGCTATCATTCCTGCTATATTGGATATAGTCTCTCTTGTGAGTTTCCCACCTTCCCTAACTAATACAAACCAAGATAGGGAGAGTAGGAGATGCACCTAATTGTCCTATCCTTCATGGTAGCTCTTTTTTGTGTTTGCATGTTATATTGTGCTTTCCCGTAATGTGTTTTCTAAATGTTTTTTAGATTATTTTATATGACCCTTGTTACTTTTTTGGTGTAAGGTGATAAAAGACTCAAACCTGTTGTACAATTCCTCTATATGCATCTTTATTCTTCTATATGTTGTTCTTATGTTATGTTTTACTTGTTCTATTGTTCATAAATGTTTCCCTTGTATAGTCTTCTTGGATCTACGACATGGTAGCACTAATTATTTTTGGTCTCAAGGTTGTGGTTCAAAAATATTCTTCTTCGTAACTCTTAAGTTTTCTTTCCTCCATTGTGATTGTAGATCTACTTTCTTTGGGGAATGATGTAAATTTATTTGCAATAATATCATATCTATATATGCACATGTTATTTATGATCGTACTGACCCAATAGTAGGTAGATCCCTTCTATGTTCTTTTGTATGTTTATGTTTATTTCCCTTGATTTAGCTTCATTTGGGGGCATCTCGTAGTGGAAACGTAATACGTAGAGTTGTTTGTATTTTTCATTAAAACCATTTCTCCTGTTACAGTGTTAGCAATGACTTTAACATGGGGGCATATGCTCTACTCACTTTTTTCACACACACACACATTCAAAATATTTTCAAAAAGACTTCAAACATTTTCCCTTTATGGATTAAAAACTAATCTTTAAAGCATGGACATTTTACTTTTTAGGATCTCTTGATACTTGCAATTTAAATTTACACGGATCTCTTGATCCGTCTAGTTTTAAATTTTTTGATCCCTTAAGGTCGAAAGGTGTCCTTAAGAATGGATCTCCTTGATGGGTTTACTAGTGAGTAGCCACATTCACTAGGCAGTTCAACTCCATCTTTCCAGTTATGCTGTTTACTTGTGTGGTTCACAATGGGATATAAGTTCTCATTGGGAAAGATAATCACACACTCTCTCTCTCTCTCTCTCTCTCTCTCTCTCCTTAACTAGTGATGTCTCTCTTATCATGATCTTAGGGTTGATAAAGACTTAAGTCCATTGGGAGTTTGAGGATTTATTTGTCCCTTTTTTATTCCAATAAGATTGTTTGTTCTTTATGATCTCCTTTACCAAGAGTTTGTGTTGAGTCCTTACTCTTGCTAAAGTGGGGGCTAAATGTATAGTCAGAAAATGGAAGCACTTCCATGGTAGAATGGCTTAGCCTTCTAAGTAAGTGGTTTGGGGTCATGTCAAGCCCCTTGAATGGGTTCTTGATTTAGACCTAGCCTTCCCCCTGTTTTGCCCCAATTTCTACCTCTCTCCAGCCAATTTTTGGCATTCTAGACTGCAGATTTGAGATCTTTGACGTCAGGGTCAAGGTCGACCTTTTAGGTCTATGTCAACCTTGACCCTGACCTAGGTAAAGGTTGACCTCACCCCTGACCTAGGTCAAGGTTGACTTTGACCTTGACCCAGGGTCCAGATTTTAGGATCTCAGTTTCCAGATGTCGGCCTTTGAAAAAGTTAATTCCTGCTTGCGGGTCGGCTGTTTCGGGTTCCCAAGTGATGATTCCTAAATTATATTTAATATATGTCCTCTCCTAGGGGTAAATTATTTAATGGGAATTTAATTCTCCTATGTCGGCCTCCTTAGAATATGGTGTCCTAATTTCATATAAAATGAGGTTTTTCTCCTCTCATTTTCTCTAAGTCCTCGATCCAAGCCTAAGCATCATTGAGAAATTGAAAATCATTATCAAGTGAAGTTCAAGCAAGATAAGGAGAAAGATTTGAAGCAAGCATCTATCCATCATCAAGCTTTCAAGAATTCATCAAAGAGATCCATGGGAGGCCATTGAAGGATTCAAGCTACATAGTGCCCTTTTTGGTGATCTCTCCATCCACCTTCTTCCAAGCCTCTTCATATTCAAGAACCCACTCAAGATTTTGTGTTGGAGATCTACAAGAAATTGATTGAAGACATCCTACATTCTAGATCCATTGATGCATACCTACTTGTGGATTCAAGGATTCAAATCCTCCACAAGGACTTTTATATGAGCAAGGTGAATTGTTTCATTTACTTTTTTTACTTCTGCAATTTCAATTATATATTTGAGGTTAATTCCAAAACCAGGGTTTGACCAAGGAAAACCCCTCCCCCCAACAAACAAATCTCTTTTTCTTGTAGATACAGGTTCAGGATTTTGGATTTGAACTAAGATATGGATACCCTTTTAGCAAACTATCGGGATCTGAAAATATATTTTTTTTAGACCTGCACAGGTCAGGGTTGAGATTATTGGGTTAGGGGTGACATTTGTGGGTCAAGGTCGACCTTTTTCACAAGACGGTGTCATATCAGACAAAGATTTCTGGGTTTTTTTCGTCTATGCATTTCTCTTCTAGATCATACTTCAGATTTTCCAAAAATTGAGTACAGACCTCAAAAAATAGCATTCTTCAGATCTGCAATACTTTAAGGTTGGTACTTCCTCTCATCCTTTTCAAAACTATTATATATCATATCTCCTTAATCATAAAACATAATTTAATATCTTCTTCCTTACTCTCATTTCCAAATGGTTGATTCATTTGTGTATTAATCCTTCTTCTGGGTTAATCAACTTGGATCTTTCATTTGTGCATTTTGGGATAAAAGAGGAACATCTTATCTTCCTTCCGCCTATATGCTTAATCACACAACAATACACATACATAAATTACAATTAAATGTAAAGGTTAAGGAAATACAAAACATCTCAAACCTAATCAACACAAAATATAAAATATCAATTTTCTTCCTTTATAGGTCTTATGATGACTTAAAGGCATATAGAGAGGACCTTTTCCAACATGAGATTCCATTAAAGGAAGTCACAAGGCCTTTCAAAAAAAAAAAAAAACCTATTAATCCCACCCTAGCACCCAAAATGCAAGCAGAATTGAACAAGATGAGGGATGTTGGAATAATTAAAGCAATAAGACATTTAACATGGGTATAAAATTTGGTACCAGTAAGAATGAAAAATGGTTATATTAGGCTTTAAGTAGATTTCAAGAATTTGAACACCAATTCATTAAAGGATAATTATGGGCTGCCTAACATGGAAGCTATGTTACAAAGAGTCACTGGATAAGAGTTGATGTCCATGTTGGATGGATTTTCAGGGTATAATCAGGTCATGGTTAAGGAATAAGAGAAGTTCAAGACTATATTCACCACACCATGGGGCACTTATGTGTATGTCAGAATGCCTTTTAGTTTGAAAAATGCTAGAGAAACATTTCAAAGAGCCATGGATGTAGCATTTTCAGATTTTATAAATGATTTTCTAGGAGTATACCAAGATGACCTTACTTCCTATTTAGAAAAAGAGGAAAAACATTATGGTCATCTTGAGAAACTCTTTTTGAGAGAATTGGAATATGGGGTTTATTCTTAGCCAAATAAGTGTGTTTTTGGGGTGACAGAAGGAAATATTTTAGGGAATTTTGTGTCTAGGGATGGAGTGAGAATTGATCCTAAAAGGATAGATGCAATTGACAATATCCCTCAGCCTAAGAATGTTAAGGGAATTCAATCCTTCTTTGGAGAGGTAAATTTCTTGAGGGATTTATTACTAGCTTTGTTGAAACCAATATTCCAATCTCAAGGATGATGAAGAAAGGAGCCAAGGTAGAGTGGAATCAAGAAGGATGCAAGGCTTTTTCAGGTATCAACCATGCTATCAAGGATGCTCCAGTCCTAAGAACACCAGATTATGGTAAGGCTTTGCAAATATTCTCCTTTGCTTCATATAATACCATTGTTGTAGTGTTATTACAAAAGAATGCAGAGGGCTTTGAACAACCCCTTTCCTTTTTTTCAGTAAGTCCTTACAAGAAACATAACTTAAATATGACATCATGGAGAAACAAACTTATGCTTTAGTCAAAGTTGTCAAAGCTTTTAGGTGCTATTTGGTAGGAGCAATTGTGATTGCTTATGTACCTAGTGCTGCTGTGAAATATATTTTAGTCTAGCAAGAGGTGTCAGGAAGGAAATGTAGATGGATAAACAAGATCAAAGAATTTAACATTGATCTCCATATTACAAAGCTGGTTAGGGGTATAGGACTTGCAAAGCTCATGGCTCAAATCAATTTGGATGCTAATCACATAAATATTTTGGAGGAGGACCAAAGGCCCTATATTTGTGATATGGATTATTGTGACTGGTATAAGGACATTGTTGGATATCTACTAAAAATGGTGTTACACCCTGACATGGATGAAAATAGGAAAATAATAGTCAAATTGCAGGCTGTTAAGTATGCAATAATTCAAGGATAGTTATGGTGGAGGAGAAATGATGGATTATTGCTCAAATGTGTTGAATTTGACAAATCCAAAAGCTTGATGGAACAAAAGCATGATGGTGCATGTGGAGGTCACTACATGGGAAAGATTGCTACAAAAAAAATTCTTAGATCTGGTTTTTTGTGGCCAACTATCTTCAAGGATGCCCACAGTTATGTTATGAAATGTGATGTCTGCCAAAGATTAGCAGGTAAGCTCAAGTTTGGGGGAAGTTTTCCTTTGAAGCCTGTTGTAGTGGAAGCACCTTTTCAGAAATGGGGAATGGAATTCATTGGTGAGATTGAAAATAAGTCAAGTGGAGGCCATTCACAGATTCTAGTAGCAACTGACTACTTTACTAAATGGCCTGAAGCAATTCCCACTAGAAGGGCTACTAGTAAAAATTTCATTTATTTAATGCTACAAAATGTCTTGACTTGCTTTGTATGTACAGAGAGTGTTGTGGTGGATAATGCAATGATTTTTAGAATAGAAGAGTTTAGTGCATTATGATAGTAGTATGGGATCCAAATCTCTTACTCATCCCCATATCATCCACAAGGGAATGGCCAGGCTAAATCCAGTAATAAAAGTTTGATCAAGATACTTGTATAGTCAGAAAATAGAAGCACTTCCATTGTAGACTAGTTTAGCCTTTTGAGTAAGTGGTTTGGGGTCATGTCAAGCACCTTGAATGGGTCTCTAACTTGGATCTGGCTTTTCCCCCTATTCCACCCCATTTCCCACTTTTCCAGCCTATTTATGACATCCAAAACTAAAAATTGAGATTTTTGACCTCAGGGTCAAAATTGACCTTTTTGGGTCAAGGTCAACCTCACCCTTGACCTAGGTCAAGGTTGACCTCACCCTTGACCCAGGGTCCAAATTTCAGGATGTCAAAGTTTCCGGATGTCGGGCTTTAGAAAAGTTTAATTCTCGCTTCCAGGTCGGTTGTTTTGGGTTCTGAAATAATGATTCCTAAATTATATTTAACATAGGTCCTCTCCTAGGGGTAAAGGCTTTAATAGGAATTTAATTCTCCTATGTCGGCCTCCTTAGAAGATTGTGCCCCAATTTCATATAAAAGGGAGCCTTTCTCCTCTCATTTTCTCTAAGTCCTCTATTGAAGCCTAAGCATCCTTGAGCAATTGAGAAGCATTATCAAGTGAAGATTCAAGCAAGAATTCAAGAAAGATTTGAAGCAAGGATTCATCCATCATCAAGCATCCATTCATTAAAGAGACCCATGGGAGGCCATTGAAGGATTCAAGCTACCCAGGTCCCCTTTTGGTGATCTCTCCATCCATCTTCTTCCAAGCCTCTTCATAATCAAGAACCCATTCAAGATTTGGTGTTAGATATCTAAAAGAAATTGATTGAAGACATCCTACATTCTAAATTCTAGATCCATTGGTGCATACATACTTGTGGATTCAAGGATTCGAATCCTCCACAAGGAATTTTACAAGCAAGGTGAGTTTATGCATTTACTTTGTTTACTTCTTCAATTTCAATTACATATATTTGAGTTTAATTCCAAAAATGGGCTTTGACCAAGGCAAACCCCTCCCCACGCAACAAACAAATCTCCTTTTTCTTGCAGGTGCAGGTTCAGGATTGAAGATTTGAGGCTAGATTTTGACACCCTTTTTAGCAAACTATCGGGATCCGCAAACAGATTTTCTGTCAGACCTGTACAGGTCAAGGTCGACATTATTGGTTCAGGGGTGACATTTGTGGGTCAAATTTGACCTTTTTCATAAGACGGTGTCAGATCGGAAAATGATTTCTGGGTTTTGTTTGTCTCTGCGTTTCCTTTTCGAGTCATACTTAGAATTTTCTAGAAATAGTCTACAGACCTCAGAAAAAAGCATTTTTTGGATTTTCAATTCTTCAAGGTTAGTGCATTTCTCCTATCCATTTCAATTCAAATCCTTAATCATTCTAAATCTATCACACATTCCTTTCCATAAAACGGGAATTTAAGACTTTCTTCTTTTCTCTCATTTCCAAATGATTGATTCATTTGTGCATTGATCCTTTTTGGGTTGATCAATTTGGATCTTTCCTCTGTGCATCTTGGTATAGAAGAGGAATATCTTATCTTTCCCCCATATATTTCAAATGTTACATTTCTTATGTTACACATTGTTATATGTTACATTTTCTTATGTTACATTTTGGTGAACCCGCGATAGACAACGCTTTCTTTTTAGTGTTAGATTTGCATCTTGTGTTAGATCTTACATGCATTTAAAAGTATATTTCTTTTATTCTCTTGCATTTATATATCAAAAATTAAAAATCACAAATTGCTTTAAAAATACGAAAAAAATTTACATTTTTCATGCTTATTTCATTTCAATGCATTGGGATATATTTAGATCTATTTTCTATGCATTTCTTTATTTGTTATCATGTTGCACAAGTTATTTCAAGTATTTTCCAAACCTTTTACAATGTGCTTTATTGATAGGGATGATAATCCTCCTATTTGGGATGAACCTTTGGATTTGGATGTTGATTACTCTCTTCCTCATGAAGCCATTGTGGATGACTCTACTTTTTCGGATGAACCCTTGGATAAAGACATTGATTTATCCCCTCCTTGTGAAGATGACTTGATACAATAGGGTGATTTATTAATGAATGACATATTCATACATGATGGTGACTCTTTTTCTAAAACAAACTCCTCTTATGTAGATATTTTAGAAAAAGAATAAAATGTTATAGATGCTTTACCTCCATTTGGGATTCCTTCTAGTGATGAGGCATTAGCAGAGAATGATATGAATTCCCTTAATGCTCTCCCTCTTAGTGATGATATTATGGAGAATCAAGATCTTCCCTCATCTCCTCCTAGGATGTATTCTTTTCTTCCTTCTTGTGAACCTGTTTGTAGTGTTGAAACAACTAACATGGTTTATCCAAAACCCTTGTTGACTATTAAAGGTTGTCCTCGCATTACTATCAAAGGTAAAACTATGGAATCTTTAGAGTCTTTCAATGATCAATATTTGATAGCTCACACCTATCATACAAGGAATAACCCTCAACCTAATCCGGTGGTTCCTACTTCTTTACCACCTTCTCAACCCATTCTTCCTCCTCCACCCCATCTTCCTAGCATGGATTATGATTTGATAAACCAATTACGCAATACCGCTGCCAAGATTTCTTTATGGGAGCATCTTAAAACTTCACCTACCTACCATGAAGCCTTGAAAAAATCTCTATTAACTCTTCCCACTCTACCTCCTAATCAAGAGAACATCAATGCCTTCTTATAATGCATGCATGTTACCCCGGGTCCTCCTAACATTTTATTTAATCAAAAGGATTTACCTTCTAAAGAAGTTCAGAAGTAATATGATGCTTTATGGTTGTTGTTACTATCAATAAGAGTATCATTCGTAGGACCTTGATTGATAATGGATCTGGGCTTAATATTTGTAGCATGGGCATTCTCAAATCAATTAAAGCCGATCTTTCAACTATTCAACCTGATAATAATCCTATACGTGGCTTTTATAACATTGATAAGAACACTTTGGGAATCATTACCTTACCTATCAAAGTAGGTCCAGTCATCCTGAATACTCCTTTTTATGTTATGCATGGACCTCTTCATTATAACTTACTTTTAGGTAGACCTTGGTTGCATGAGATGCATGTTGTTCCTTCCACCCTTCACTGTAAAGTCAAGTTTATTCACAACAACATGGTGTATACAATTCATGCGGATGATGCACCAAATCCTTGTTTGAATATTCAAACCCACCATAATCCTATTCGTAATAGTAATCCTTCTTCTTCTAATGCTCTTCTTGGAGATGATTGGGGAACCCTCAATTTTAATCCTACCTTTATTGGAGAATATAAGGTTTCTGATCTTGATTTTTTGAAGCCACAAAGAGAGTTTGAATAATGAGTCTTTTCTTCTACTTCTCATTACCTTCATAGTAACTTTGTCACTACTTCTACCCACTATGAATCTATCAAACCTACTAGTAATGACATAGTGACTACTGAAGTTCCATTGACTCCTCCTGATATGGCTTCTCATTATGGTTCTAGATATCATTTACTAGTTAAACAAGGATTCCATGGTCAAGGATGTGGTAAGAATAAACATGGAAATCAAATGCCCTTACAGAATGGGGGGCATGAGCATTCTTATGGATTGGGATTTAACCCTCAACGACACATCAATAAAAACATCTCAAATAACACTTCAAAACAAGATGAACCTATGAAGGAATTTGACCAAGAAGTTCTTTTTCCTAAACTCCTTCATGCTAAAATGATTACTAGACCTAAACGCAAAAAGAAACATAGTCCACACTTGAAGACTCTTCCTTTTTGTTTGTATCATAAATTTCATGACCACTCTACTAATGAATGTCAAGCTTTACATTATAAGATTAGGCAGCTCATTGATAGTAAAATTATTTATATATCATCTGGCAATGAGTTGTATTTCAATCCTATTTTCCCTAAATAACATTTATGTTCCTATTATGGAACTCCACACTATGTAAAAAATGTTAGCCTAATCTTTGGGGGCTTGTTGTCTTGCATAGTATTGTGAGCGATATAATAGGTCCCCTTTCATCCTTTTTCCCACGCTTGGGGGGAAAGGATGCCATCTCCTTCTTTTCTTTCTTTCCGGGATTCACTTTTCCCTTGGTTAAGCAGTATCTATCTATTATGTGATATCCAATCATACATGAACATTTTGGTTTGCATTGAGGATCTATGTCCTTGATCATAACCTATTTTCGTTATTTGACATTGGGTTTCCATGGTTGATAAATCTCTCACCTTTGAAACTGAATACTGTGCTATCCCTCAAAATGGTTACTTTTTCACTTCTTGCATGATATCTCATTGCACTCATCCCTTCCATGGCCTCATAGGAGCTGTGACCTTCTTGGCTTGGACTGGGTGTTGTCTATGGATATTGTCTTTTTATTGAAGAAGGCTTTATCCTTGTTCTTTACTTTCCTTAACATGTCAAAATAGTATGTACTTTTCCATCTTAAGGAGGGGAGCATATATACGGCCTCCCTCATTTTATATTATGCATTTTTGTTCTAAATTTTTTTTTTGCGGCATGCTAAATCCTCTGAAGGTAATGCACATAAGTTTCTAAACCCTGAAGAGATACACATTCAATTACAATTCAATATGCTAAATCCTCCAAAGGTAACACACATAAGTTGCTAAATCCTAAAGAGATACGCATTTTTATAAATGTATTCCATGGTGATATAAGGATATGGATCCATGTGTACTTCATAAAAGTCTTCAAAAGACACACTACATACATGTACAACGCCGACAAAAGGTGCACAACTTTATGGGGTGATTATCAAGTGCTTTCTTGATGGGCCATCCTATCCTTTTTGTGGTTCACAGTGAGACACACACATCTTACTGGGCGAGTTAACTACTCCTCTCTCTCTCTCTCTCTCTCTCTCTCTCTCTCTCTCTCTCTCTCTCTCTCTCTTTCTCTTTGNCCCCCTCTCTCTCTCTCTCTCTCTCTCTCTCTCTCTCTCTCTCTCTCTCTCTCTCTCTTTCTCTTTGACCAGTAATGTCTCTCTTATCATGATCTGAGGGTTGATAAAGACTTAAGTCCCTGGGGTCTTAAGGATTTCTTTGTCCCTTTTGATTCCAATAAGATTATCTTTTCTTTCTGATCTCCTTTACCAAGAGTTTGTATTGAGTCCATACTCTTGCTAAAGTGGGGGATAAATGTATAGTCGGAAAATGGAAGCACTTCCATTGTAGACTAGTTTAACCTTCTGAGTAAGTGGTTTGGGGTCATGTCAAGTGCCTTGCATGGGTTTCTAACTTGGATCTAGCTTTTTCTCCTATTCTACCCCATTTCCCACTTTTCCATCCTGTTTCTGACATCCAAAACTGAAAACTAAGATTTTTGACCTCAGGGTCAAAATCAACCTTTCTAGGTCAAAGTTGACCTCACCCTTGACCTAGGCCAAGGTCGACCTCACCCTTGACCTAGGTCAAGGTTGACCTTGACCTTGAACCAGGGTCCAGATTTCAGGATCTCATAGTTTCCGGATGTCAGGCCTCTAAAAAGTTTAATACCCGCTTTCGGGTCGGCTATTTTGGGTTCTGAAACAATGATTCCTAAATTATATTTAACATAGGTCCTCTCCTGGGGGTAAAGGCTTTAATGGAAATTTAATTCTCCTTTGTCAGACTCCTTATAAGATTGTGACCTAATTTCATATAAAAGGGAGCCTTTCTCCTCTCATTTTCTCTAAGTCCTTTATTGAAGCCTAAGCATCCTTGAGAAATTAAGAAGCATTATCAAGTGAAGATTCAAGCAAGATTTGAAGCAAGGATTCATCCATCATCAAGCATCCATTCATCAAAGAGACCCATGGGAGGCCATTGAAGGATTCAAGCTACCTAGGTCCTCTTTTGGTGATCTCTCCATCTATCTTCTTCCAAGCCTCTTCATAATAAAGAACCCATTTAAGATTTGGTGTTGGAGATCTACAAGAAATGGATTGAAGACATCCCACATTCTAAATTATAGATCCATTGGTGCATACATACTTTTGGATTCAAGGTTTTGAATCCTCCACAAGGACTTTTACAAGCAAGGTGAATTTATGCATTTACTTTGTTTACTTCTACAATTTCAATTACATATATTTGAGGTTGATTCTAAAACCGGGGTTTGACCAAGGAAAACCCCTCCCCCTAGAAAAAAAATCTCCTTTTTCTTGTAGGTATAGGTTCAAGACTAAATATTTGAGGCTATATTTGGATACCCTTTTCAGCAAACTATCAGGATTCACGAATAGATTTTCTATCGGACCTGTGTAGGTCAAGGTCAATATTATTGGGTTAGGGGTGACATTTGTGGGTCAAGGTCAACCTTTTTCATAAGATGGTGTCTGATCAGAAAATGATTTCTGGGTTTTGTTCATCTTTGCATTTTCTTTCTGGATCATACTTTAGATTTTGGAAATATACTCTACAGACATCAGAAAAAAACATTTTCTAGATTTACAATTCTTCAAGGTTAGTGCATTTCTCCTATCCATTTCAATTCAAATCCTTAATCATTCTAAATCTATCACACATTCCTTTCCATAAAATGGGAATTTAAGAATTTCTTCTTTGCTCTCATTTCCAAATGATTGATTCATTTGGGCATTGATCCTTTCTGGGTTGATCAATTTGGATATTTCCTTTGTGCATCTTGGGATAGAAGAGGAATATCTTATCTTTCCCCCATATATTTCAAATGTTACATTTCTTATGTTACACATTGTTATATGTTACATTTTATTATGTTACAATACTTAAGAGGATGTTGGATAAGAATAAGAAAGCTTGGGATTCAAAGTTGCAGTTAGCACTATGGGCTAACAGAGTAACAGTCAAGAAAGCAATTGGTTGTGCACCCTTTGATTTGGTGTATGGTATTCATGCTAGGTTGCCTCAAAAAAATCTACTGCAAATGTACAATTTTGTCCAAGAGTATGACGAAGAGATGGATGATGATATGATAATTAGGGTGGATGACTTTATACAACTAGATGAATCAAGGAGGGATGCACATGAAATGAATGTTCAGTTGTAGTTGCATTATAAGAATTTGTTTGAAAAAAGAACAACTTTTAGAAGTTTTGAAGCTGATGGCTTGGTCCTGATGTGGAATGCTAGACTTGAAGATAAAGGAAAACATGGTAATTTTGATCCCATTTGGCTTGGACCATATGTTATTGACAACAAATGGGGTTCATATTCTTATATTCTTAAGGACTTGGTTGGAAATTTTTTGGAATTTCTTGTTCATTGAAAATTCTTAAAATTTTACTTCTCTTCATGTCTCAAATCCATGAATAGTAAGTTATAAATAGGTCTGTGTAGTCTTAGCATGTATTTTAGGTTAGGTTTAACCTCTATTTTTTGGAAGGTCTGCCTATCCCTGAGTTCTGGATCCTTGCGATGCCTGCAAGAGGCATACATCCCCAGTCAGAGCCACTATTAGGAATGTTAAAGAAATTGGGGCTTTCCTGGTAGATTTTCAAAAGTTACAGAGTGTTTCGTGTCTATTTTTCATCTGAGTAGGTTGCAGAGAGGCATTGTGGTCGTGTTTTGTTCCCTTTTGCTTTCCTCTATGGATTCAAATCAGTCACTTAGGTATTTTTATCTTTGCTAGTTTTTTTTGTGCTTTAAGCACCTTAGGTCATATATCCCACATTTTTTGTGCGTCGAAGAACTTTGATATTTTTATATCCCAGCACTCAATAGCTAAGTGCCTAAAAGGCATGTACCTTTTGGGTGGACGGATCAGTAGACAAAATATGATGTAGGTGTCCAACTGACAGATAGAAAGATTTTTTGGTGGGATTGTGTCAGATAACGCTCATGTGTTGTGGTTAAGGAGATGATAGCTGACGACAGGACGCAATGGTGCAATCTGAGTCATGGGAGGTCCAATCAGATCACGTAATGGTGTGGGTGTGACATGTGGCAGGTTTGACAGGTGGTGTGCTAGGTTGGATGGACATGCGGAAGAGGTCCCTGTAAGTAAGGTCGTGCCTTGTGGCATAGTTGGAAGGATGGTCAGGTGGGACCGTAAGGTGGATCAAGTCAGATGGCGATGTGTGGCGGTGAATGGAAAAGGATCGTGAAAGGCAGATCAAGATCCAATGATGATTCATTACCATGTGAAGGAAAGAGTTGAAAGCACAAAATGGCTTCTTCCATGGTGTGGGTATTGTAAGGATGTCTTGATAGTGCCCTGGCAGCCTTGTGTTTTATAAGAAGATTCCCCAAAATTTGCAGGGGATCCAGAGTGAGCTATATTTTGGCATATGTCCAAAGAGTACCTTTAGTTGGGAAAGAGCCTATGTGAAAGGTATTTGTGTATCAAATAATTCATAACATATTCCTTCTATGGTATCTCCTCAACCAAAACAATGTGCCAAAGTCCTATTTTATAAAACCTGTCAGGTTCGATCCCGTGACCTGCAAGCTTTTCAAGAGTTCTATTGTCGACAAACATGACAAAACACACATTTTCTGAACTAATTTTCTTCATGTTCTTTGGTTGTCTAAGCCTGTCATAGCTACCAAATATAGAATAAATTACCACCAACCTTCTATAGTTATTCATGGCGTCTCCATCACTCACTTGGAAACCTGAATAATTATAACTTGCAAAACCACATGGCAACTCCATTCCATCAAACATCTTAAAATACTACTTCATGTTTCATAAATTAAGATCACCTCCAAAGCTAACCCAAATTGGAGATGAACTAGGCCTAGATTTTTCTATCTTCAGAAATTTCAAGGAGGAATTTTGAATTAAATTAGCTCTCTTGATTTGGCGAAGGACTTCTGTAGCTGAGATAAAGGGCACAACACGATCTTAGCTGAAAGTCAAATGCAAAAATATAAAATTTGATTATCAGAAGAAGAAACAAAAGATGAATTGTATATTTCTCTATTTGATATCATCCAATTAATCCATAAAAATGAATCATTACTAAATGCTTAATCTCTTACAAAGAGAAAAGTTATAAGTAAGGTGGGAAATGTTGATGTAATTATGTACAAGAACATTGAGGCTCATCTATTTGTATTGATAGTTAGGATTCTTGTCATATATTTAGATTAATATTTTCTAGATAAAATTAGAAGTATGCAACTTGGTATTGATCTGAGAATAGAATAATATGTAAAAATACAAGTGTTGGATATGTCATATGCATATGAAATCTTCTTAGTAGATATTCCTCAAAGATTCACAATAGATATATGTGCCTTTCTTGGTGTGGCATTGTTAATTAAATAAGAATAGAGAAGGATCCATAGATGGAACATTTGATTAAAGAATACAATAAGCACCAATAAACTATCATAGGTAGAATATGAGTCTGGAGTGTATGTTTTCAAAGTTGAAAAGAGATTTGAAAATGAAGAATTGAAGTTCTTACTATACAAGCTAAATAGTGAAAAACAACAAGACTCATTTGTAGACACTCAAATTTGATGGATCAAAATCAAAACAAATGGAATGGTATATGGGTTGAATTGATGAGTCTTAAATGGATATCTTATCTTCCAACATTTAAATTATGTTTCTATTGAACTACTAATGTTGTTGAATATGAAGCCTTCATTCAAGGTTTGCAATTTGGTGTAAAAAATGAAAATAGTAACTGCAACATCACTACTAAGATATTACAACAAACTTGCAATTTGTTTCAAGTATAGCTCACAGAAATTTTGTCAAATAGTTGGCAAGAAATGATGTATTCAATATTTCTAATCTAAATAATCATAGTATTTGCAATTAATTCACAAATATTTTGCAATTAATGCACAAACACTTTGACAAAAAAAATAGACGCTTTACATTCATTTATATCCCAAATAAATTATATAATAAAATTTGACCTCAAAAATGGTGGACCGAAATCTATTGCAAGTCACTGGAGGTTGAGACAGGCTTAATTTGACCCTTCCCAAAATTGACCTCTCTCCACAATGTTGTTACAAACATACCTAGAATTCTACTCTACTGAACAATGGTGTGAAATTACACAGTTGATGCCTAGATTTGTTGTAACCCACCTCAAATAGATGTATGTGGTTGAAATAATGATATGATTCAGTGTTAGAGCATAAAAATGATAGTCTCGGGCAATGACCTCCTTCTAAAGTTGTCACACATTTCTTTTGGGTACTATGACCAGTAATCAATGATGCTAAGACTACTAAATGGTGGCTAGAAGTTAGTGCCCAAGTCTCTTAAATAAATTTAGAAGCTATTTCAACATAAAATCATGCCTTCTTCTTAACTCAAGAAACAAAGAGAATAGGGATGATAAATAAACCAATAAAGTTTTCTTTAAACTAATAATAAATTTAATTAGAAATCTGACCAATAATTTCATCTTCAAATTCCTACTATTTCTCTGATAGGATTTGCAAGTAAATTATCTATATTGATCAATATCAACCTTCAATCTATGATAGTATTGGAAACCAAATAAAATAAACCTGTAAATGATATTTCAGTTCTTCAGAATGCTCTTCCACCTACCAATGTCAATTTCAATGTCATCTCATCCACCTACCAATGAGTTTTCCAAATCCTCTGATTCATCTTCCCCACGAGGAACCCACAAAGTATAATCCCACTTAATTATTGATCAAATAATGGTTTTAGTTAGCCATATAAAGCTACAAAAACTTCTCCTTATGTTTAAATGGATTGCAAGTTCAAAACTAATGTCATGTTTTAGTTAGGATTATGGAAAAGAGTCCCATTCAGGACCTCTATAAAACTCCTAACAGACAAAATATAATGCCTTGCTCTGCAATGACTACATGAGAAATTTGCAGTGGATCCGCTAATCAAAAGCTAAACGAGTACCTACATGGGCATAATGTTTTGGGCCGACATATCAAATTGATAGAATCCATGGCTTCAAAGATGCCATTGTTGTTGTTAGAAAAAATGGAGAGATTTATCAGTGATTTTAATGAGATGAAAAAGCTCGAATGCCTACCTCAATTCATGGCTACCATATGCCAAGCTTCCAAATTGAACTCAAGCTTCACAATATAAGAGCCCTCTTTGCACACGCAGCTCAATCTCCCATAGTTAGGGCGCTTGTCACGCATGCAACTCAATCACAAAAATTAGAAATGAGCCTTTATTTTTATTTTTTTTAATTATAATCACATGGGTGTCAAAATTATGACAGTACCATCGCTACTATGAAAACATCAGGGGCACTTGGAAAAATATACAAAAAACACACACAAATGGTAGTACCATCGCTTATTGGAATCAAAATTTGACCACAAATGTTGTAGTGCTCCCAGTTCTACAGCCTCAAAAGTAGTTAGCTTAGCAATCAACATCTCTCTAGTGAAGTTCGGTGTTAAAGGTATAATCTCCTCTATAGCTTGTACTTTAGTTTTCTATATAAGTGTCAAAGATCTGAGTATCTTCGCAATTACTTCTTCCTCACTGTAAGTACCTCCAGAGTTTCTAATGCCAGTAAATACCTCAGTAATTCTCTATCCATATGCCCTAATGTTTTCATCATCTCTCATCTTCATTGATTCTATCTTTGTCTTCCAATTTTGTAGATTTTCATGTTTAGTAAACTTATCTCCAATATACAGTGCTTCCAATCTTGTCCAAATCTCATGTGTAGAAGCCAAGTCTTTTACTTCAATGAATTCACCTTCAGAAAGTGTGTTGATCAATGATTCCCTTGCAACCATATTACATGAAAAATACTTCTTATCATCTTCATTATCCTTCTCCAATTCATCCTCAGTATCTATCTTTTCCTTCTTTTTCGTGATCATCTAGTAGTCAATTCCCAAACATAGAAAATGTGCTCTCATCTTGTTCTTCCAAATGTCAATGTTTTCAAGATCAAATTTCAGACTATCCTTCCTGTAGTATGTCATCGTCAGGGTCACCTCAAGCTGTTAAAATTTCTCTCTAAGGACCAGTAGCTCTGATACCAATTTTTAGGAATAATAGTCCACAAGCACAACTGAGAGGGGGGGTGAATCAGTTGTGATATAGAATATTCAACTTTAAACTTTATAAACCAAAACTTCAATGTAAATAATAAAATAGTAAATGCCAACACAATAACACAATACTTATTATCGAGGAAACTATGTGAAAGGTAAAATCCCGGTGGGAATTAGCACCCAAAAATGGTGTACTAAGAGTATAGTATCCTTGTTAAAAGATTTAGCTCTATTAGGAGCTTGTTACAATATTACAGTACATAGTCCCTGTTAAGTACAAAATCTATTAGGAGTCAAGAGTAAGAGTGGGCTCACTGCCCATGCACACTTCCCAAAGAAGTTTAAGGCCACCCTCAAGGATTTACAATTTGATCAAGTGTATATAGAAAATATATAATCCAGTGAACTATCTGATAGAAACTATCTTTGCTTGGTCAGTTCCAATGAAGTATTCTTATAACAAAATCCTCTCTACATCTAGCAACTTTCACACTTCTCTACCTTTTCAATCTCTACCACATCTTTCCAAAAGAAATATCTCTCATATATACCCTATTACAATAATTCATTAGGTCAGCCAATTAAGCATTCAAAATATATAAATAAATAATTAGGTCAGCCAATTAGGCTTTCCCAATATACAAATAATTGTTTAATCCCTTACTATGATATGCACGGTACCTATAAAAAGTAAAAGTCACTTACAATCCATCACTTATACTCCAAGGTCCACAACTCATGCTCACAATTCATAATACATGCTACATGTATGGAGTCATCCACCAAATAGGTCTCCTCTAGAATACACGCCACAACTAAGGTCACCAGTACTCTCACAACTATCGATCAATAACGAACATTCCTCAATGTGTCTTTTGTCATCCCATAAGCTCTCATACTCTGAAACATCTTCATCTGTAAGATATATGCAAAATAGAGGGACCTACTCTGTCAAGCATTACTGTCATAGTCCAGAAACCAGTCTTCACTAAATCATCTCTAACATCACCAATATGTAACCTCAAATCAAGTGACCTTAGGAATAAGGTCATCACACATTTGTCTCCATATCTCTTTCTTCGATCATTTTGAATCATCCATACAATTTACGTATGTTAGTAATAACTGAGAGGGGGGGGGGGTGAATCAGTGGCCTCAAAAACTTTATCCTTAATCTAACCACCAATCAAATAAACCTCAGATTATTACATCCCTATAGGATGCATGCCATGAGATACTTATAATAATTAAATGTCTGTCAGTTTTCCTTGTTAGTCATTATTCTCCTTGAATACTGATAAGTAGTATAACTATTTACCAAAATATAGTAAATATGCAGAGTATACCGATAAATCTAGAAATGCATATGTGAAATGTAAAATAGTAAAGTAATAAACCATACACTAATAACACATGGATTTATAACATGGAAACCCTATTAAGGAAAAAAACCACTGGGACCGGTACCCCAAGTTTTCACTCTTCTAAAGTGAGCCCTATTAAGAGCCAACCCTGTTAAAGGTTACAAACACACTGTTAGGTGTGACCTTGTTAGAGGATTTTACACATATAGGTTGTCACTTAGTATTAGGCATCTAATGCTGCCATCCTTGAATCAACCTCTTTCTTAGATCATCAATAGGCATCGGGTATATCCAATGCTACTTTCATGAATCAACCTTTTTGACACTCCTTGGGATGTACCTCAATATATAGAAGATTATTTAGTCCTGCTCTATTAAGAGACTTGATGCTTCAATGGTTAAACTGAAAAAAAATGACTTGTTTCTAATGCAACTTGAATTGCAAATTTTCAGATCTATTTAAGTACACTACCTCTCAGATCAATGTATAAATTCAATTCTTTTGTGCTTCATACTTTCTGCTCTGTGATGTTGTGCTCATTGTTCGTCGGTGTCTGCAGAATTCCTTAGCTCTCTTTCAACTTGATTGATTAGTACTGCATGAATTTGTTCTTCATAAGTTTCTCTTCAGCATCCTCTTTCTATTCACTCCCATTAATCCCTTTTTCGTGAATGTGATTTTTTATGAAATGAATTAAGCTTGTCTCTTATATAGACATAATATTCATTGATTCTTGATTCTTGGCGTGAAAAACAATCTAGCCAATCTGATTTAAAGTATAACTCCTGATTTATCTTGTAGTTATCTTTATGCCAACTGTACAAATCTTCTTTAAATCAATCACTTAACTCTAGTCAAATAAAACAAAGAAAAAAACCAGTTAAGTCTATCTTTAACTCTTGCTAGCTAGATATTTTGTCATTTTCTGAACTCTTTGTTTCATCGGTTAACTCTTCAGTTAGTTGTCGGTTACAATTGCCAATTTCGTCGATGTTACTCAAGTTAGCTTCGGGATCTCCATCCGTCGGGAAACTCTATTTTCAGCTTGTCAGGCATCCTGTGGTTTACTTCGTCAGGTAACATTGTCTTCTGCTCATTGGGTATCACTGTAACTTTTCTTCTTTGCCTTTATCGATGGTGTGCACTTCGTTGATGTTATCTGTCACTTAGTGAATACTTGACTTTTATGCATTTCTTAAAACATAACCTTTGTTCCATTGATTCTTTGAAGTCTTTGGCATTATGTATATGACCGTACAAATGATATCAAGTTGACATCAATGAAAATACAAACCATTAACTAATTTATTTCCTTGCATTACCTTCAACTTAACATTATTTGAAAACATTTAATCAGTTACATGTCATCAATCTCTCCCTTTGGCATTGATGGAAAAAAACTTATATTATCGCACTATACTATTTCTAATACAATATTAAATACAATTGTTGAGATTCATCAAACTACCAAACAGTTTGTTTTAATTACCGATAAAAATGTCTGACCACTGGTAAGCTCTGTTTTAGCTTAGATTTAATTCTGCAGCTCTCTGTGTTTCTTGTTCTGATGTGTTGTGTCATTTCCTTGTGTCAATATTTCTCTTTTGACTGTTCTTCACATTTGATGTCTTTCTCTCTTGTCAGCAAGTCTTCCTTTGTATTAACTCCTTCATACAAACTCTCTCCCTATGGATATGATCTCTCCCTATTGGAGTAATATGATAATGGAAAATCTTTTTTATTTTTCTAAAGACTACAATAATATGGATAAACTCTCTCCCTTTGACAGCAATGCCAAACAAATATCTGACATTAATGTCAAGTGATCTTTCCTCTTCCATCCATAGTATATTCCTTGAATTTCACTTATCCATCAGCAATATATCAATATGTTCTAGTGCTCGGTTCTTATATATACCTATTGTATATAGATGTAGCTTTGAAGTTCTTCCTTTTTGCTTGCATTAACATGAATGATATTCTGAGAATATGTAGGCTGATGCAGCCTTCAGTCTTTTACTGACTGGTAGACAAGGGTTTGACCCCTAGTCTTTTTTTCAAGTACTCAAACATATCCTTTGGCAGTGGCTTGGTGAAGATATCGACTAATTGTTCTTTTGATTGCACATACTCAAGTATCACCTCTTTTTCTTAAACTTGTTATCTTAAGTAATGATACTTGATGGCAATGTGTTTAGTTTTTGCATGCATGACTGGATTCTTGGAAATGTTTATTGCACTGGTGTTTAACAATAGATAGTCACTAGTTCTAAGATCTTCATATGCATACCTTCTAGCAACTGTTTGATCCATGCAATATTTGAGCAATTTTTAGCAGCAACAACATATTCTTCTTCTGCAGTAGACTGTGAGATGCATCCCTACTTCTTGCTAATCCATGTGACAATTCTATCACCCATAAAGAATGCTCCTCCAATTGTGCTCTTCCGGTCATCAATATTTCCAGCCCAATCAGCATCAGTAAACTCCTTTAGTTTGAATTTTCCTTCTCTTCTATACCACAAGAGAAATTCTTCAGTATTCTTCAAATATCTTAGAATTCTTTTCACAGTAGTCATATGTGATTCCATGGGGTTAGCAGAAAATCTAGCAACAATTCCCACTGCATGTGCAATATCTGGTCTAGTGTGTACAACATACATGAGTTTCCCAATCATTGATTTGTACAAAGTTTGATTTACCTCTTTTGTCTTGTCTTCTTTTGTCTACTTACATCTAGTAGCCATCGATGTTCCAACTGGTTTGGAATCTTCCATCTTTAATATTTCCAGGACCTCTTTGATGTATTTGGACTGAGTAATGAAAATACCTTCACTTTGTTGAATGATCTGTAGACCAAGAAAGAACTTGATCTCACCAACCATAGACATCTTGAACTCTTTTTTCATCTCATCAGCAAATGATTTGCATAGCATATTATTGCCTCCAAATATGATGTCATCAACAGATATTTCAGCAATCAAAGTGTTAGCATCAGTATCTTCCTTTAAATAAAGATTACTATTTTCACTAGTCCTTACAAATCCAATACTTATTAGATAGGAATAAATTCATTCATACCAGGCTCTGGGAGCTTGTTTCAATCCATACAAGGCTTTGTGAAGTCTACATACCATGTTTATCTTGTCTGGATCAACAAACCCTTCTATTTGTTCAATGTATACCTCTTCTTCAAGTATTCCATTTAGGAATGTTGACTTGACATCCATTTGGTATACCTTGAATCCTTTATATGCAACATAAGCAAGCAATATTCTTACTCCTTCTATCCTAGCAACAGGTGCAAAGGTCTCTCCATAGTCTATACCTTCCTCTTGTGCATATCCTTTGCATACTAGTCTTACTTTGTTCCTTGTGACTTCTCCATTCTCATTCATCTTATTCCTGAATATCCATTTTGTACCAATGAAATTCTTGTCATCTAGTCTTGGCACAAGTGACCATGTTTGGTTCTTCTCAATCTTCTCAATCTCATCATTCATAGCACTTATCCATTCCTCATTATCTAGTGCAACATTTACAGATTTTGGCTCAAACTCACAAATTAAGCAATTTGAGTGTAAAGACTTACTTCTTGTTCTTGTACCATCTTTCTTATCTCCTATGATATGGACCTCTGGATGGTTCCTTCTTACATATCTTGCAAGTATAGGTACAGTTCTTTGTCTATCAGCTTGATCATTATTTTGACCTTCATTCTGTTCTTCATCACCTTACGCATTGTCTTGATCATTATCCTGACTATCGGTATTTGCAGCCTGATGCTTGGGAGAAATGAATTGTAGCTCAGGGGCTCTCCATTTTTGGTGGGGTATAGTGTCAGGTTCTTCATTGTAAGTGAACTTATTGTAGTCCTCTGGTTCTTTAGTGCTTTCCTTTTCATTCTTCTTTGCAAATTCATCTATCTTTACATTTTCACTTTCAATAATTTTGTTAGAGGCTTTGTTTAGACATTTGTAAGCCTTTCTCTTTGTAGAATACCCTAGAAAAATTCCTTCATCGCTCTTGGAGTCAATTTTTCCATTTCTATAATCTTTTAAGATATAACATTTACTGCCAAAATTTTTGAAATAACTTACATTGGGTTTGTATCCATACCATAGCTCATAAGGTATCTTCTTGGTGTCTTTCTTCAGTTGTACTCTGTTCAGTGTGTAAATAGCAGTACTGATAGCTTCCCTCCATAAGATTTGGGTGATGCCTTTCCCTATCATCAGTGTTCTTGCACAATCAGCTATTGATATGTTCCTTCTCTCAGCAATCCCATTTTGTTGTGGTGTTCTTGGTGCAGAAACCTGTCTTTTTATACCATGCTCATTACAAAAGTTAGTGAATTCATCAGATATAAACTCACCTCCTCTATCTAATCTTAAACATTTTAGATCCTTACCACTTTGGTTTTCTACCATGGGCTTATACCATCTAAACATCTTGAATGCTTCAGATTTATCCTTTAGAAACATAACTGTCATTATTATAGAGTAATAATCAACAAAGAGAATAAAGTATCTATCTCCATAATAGATCTTTTTCCTCATGGGTCCACATAAATTAGTATGGACTAATTATAGAATTGTATCAGATGTATTGGTCTTTCTTTTGAAACTAGACTTTGTCATTTTACCTTTTTGACAGTTTTTACACATGATGTTGTCGGGCTTGGTCATTGTCGGTAAGCACTGACATTTCTCTTTTTGCTAATTTTTATCATGTTTTGAAAGTTCACATGACAGTCTTTTGTGCCATAACCATATGTCTTCATTTGTAGCAATCAAATAAGTGGAGTCAGTATGATTCAGATAGAATAAGTTACCTTTTGTCTGCTCACCGGTACTAATCAGATTTCTAGATTTGTTGAAGATCTTTGCCTTCTTATTTTCAAATGCTACTTTGTGACCTGAATTATTTAACTGAGAAACACTCAATAGATTATAATTCAATCCATTTACCCAAGAATCATTCTCACACTTTATCTAGTTATTCAACATTATTGTTCCTCTACCTTCAACTGGACAAGGTGTGTCATTTCCTATTCTTACTGATCCACCCTTGTAGTATTCAAAAGTCTCAAAAAATTTCTTATCACCGGTCATATGATGAGTGCAGCCACTATCTATGATCCAAACATCATTTTTTCTAATTTTAGATATGAGAGCAGTTTCTACATACCTTTCTTCATCATCATCTGAATCATCTTTTACAGCCACAAACACCATCTTGATGTCTTCATCAGATTCGGTGTTAGTATCATCATCCTTGCATTTTTATAGGTAGCTGACCTTCTTTCCTTTGTCCTTATAGTCTCAGGTATCTCTTCTTTCTGATTGTTGGTAGCTTGTGTAATCACCTCTGTCAGACTTCTTCTCAAAATATCTGTCATTACTTTTGTTATTTTTTCTTCTATTAGTACATCTTGCATCAAAGTGTCCAATCTCTTTACAATTAAAGCATACAAGTGGTAACTTGCCTTTGTACTTTCCTTTGTACTTACCTTTCCCTCTCTGCATTCTTCTAGCCATAAGTACTTCTATTTCATCTAGATCTTCTTCTTCACTTTCACTATCACTATCTTTTCTAGATGAGTGTCTATGACTTGATTTTCTTATCTTCATAGAAGACTTAAATGCAGACTCTAAGTTTGGTAGGACACTATTGTCAAAGTTATTCATCTCAAATGAAATCAGTCTACCAATTAACCTATCAAGAGTAACTATATTATTAGCTACTGCTCACATTTCTTGAATGGAAGAAACTCTAATAGCATATGTAGGCAATAAGGTTCTTAAGATTTTACTTACCACTGTATCTTCTTCCAGTACACCTCCAACTCCTTGGATAGCATTGACTACCTCTTTAATTCTTGTGCTATACTGAGTGATGTTTTCTCCTTCTTTCATTTTGAGATCATCAAACTTTCCTCTAAGTCTTTCTGCCTTGGCTCTCAAAATTTTTTTGTCACCACCATGTACAAGCTTTAATTTTTCCCACATATGCTTTGTAGTTTTGCATTCTCTAACATCTTCAAATTCAGCATCAGACAGTGAGGAAGCAAGCTCTATCATCATGCCATTATGTTCATACTTCTCTCTCATTTGTTCAACTGTTGGTGCTCCTGTGGGAAACACATATTCAATTTCAAGGAATTGAGTAACATCATTACCAATACCTGATAAGTGAAGTCTTATCCTACTTTTCCATGAAGAAAAATTATCTTTGTTCAACTTGGGCACATCTCGTCTGTTCATCTTGTGATCTTTGGATTAGGTCTTGAAACCTTCCTTCAAAGCACAGAAGCTCTAATACCAATTGTTAGTAATAAATGAGAGGGGTGGGGGGTGAATCACTGGCCTCAAATTTTTTATCCTTAATCTAACCACCAATCAAATAAACCTCAAATTATTATGTCCCTACAAGATGCATGCCATGAGATACTTATAATAATTGACTGTCTATCTGTTTTCCTTGTCTGTCCTTATTCTCCTTGATTACTGATAAGAAGTATAACTATTTACTAAAATATAGTAAATATGCAGAGTATACTGATAAATCCAAAAATGCATATGTGAAATGTAAAATAGTAAAGTAATAAACCATACACACATAACACATGGATTTTTAATGTGGAAACCCTGTTAAGGGAAAAAAACATTGCGACCGGTACCCCAAATTTTCACTCTTCTGAAGTGAGCCCTGTTAAGGCCCAACCCTGTTAAAGGCTACAAACACACTAATAGGTGTGACCTTGTTAGAGGATTTTACACATATAGGTTGTCACTTAGTATCGGGAATCTAATGCTGCCATCCTTGAATCAACCTATTTCTTAGACCGTCAATAGGCATTGAGCATCTCCAATGCTACTTTCATGAATCAACCTTTTTGGCACTCCTTGGGATGTACCTCAATATATAGAAGACTATTAAGTCCTGCTCTGTTAAGAGACTTGATGCTTCAATGGTTAAACTGAAACAAAATGACCTATTTCTAATGCAACTTTAATTGCAGATTTTTAGATCTATTTAAGTACATTACCTCTCTGATCAATGTATCAATTCAATTCTTTTGTGCTCCATACTTTCTTCTCTATAATGCTGTGCTCACTATTCATCGGTGTCTGTAGAATTCCTTATCTCTCTTTCAGCTTGATTGATCAGTACTGCATGAATTGTTCTTCATCAGTTTCTCTTTAGCATCCTCTTTCTATTCACTCCCCTTAATCCTTTTTCCGTGAAAGTGATGTGTTACGAAATGAATTAATCTTTTCTCTTATATAGACATAATATTCATTGATTCTTGATTCTTGGCATGAAAAACAATCCAGCCAATCTAATTTAAAGCATAACTCCTGATTTATCTCATAGTTATCTTTATGCCAACTATACAAATCTTCTTTAAATCAATCACTTAACTCTGGTCGAATAAAACAAAGAAAACAACCAGTTAAGTCTATCTTTAGCTCTTGCCAGCTAGATA
>MU224306.1:928714-971182 GCA_018584345.1 Thuja plicata
ATATATATATGATTTTAATTTTTCAAGATTTGTTTGTATTCTAAATTATAATATCAAATTCAAAACTTAATATTATTAATTTATATATTGACTTTGTTTTAAAACTTCATCATAAGTTAATATTTAAAAACTACACATTTGTCTTGTTATTTGTTAGGTGAACTAAATCTTATTATTGATACAACATGTTTAATTAAATAGTTAAACATACATAAATGCATATATTGACAATTAAGCTTATATATATATATATAAGTTTGCACAAATACATAATGTTTATATACATGTAGTGCCCTTTGTTTTACATGTGATATATCATATGTGTTAAAATATAAAGTGTATGCACTAAACATAAGGCATGTGCGCTATTCTGGAAGCCATATGCATTAAACTCTTAGGTATATGTGCTAAACTGTTAGGCATGTGCCCTAAATTGTTAGGTATATAAAATGAGTTCTGCCCTAAAAAATGCAAATTGAATTAACAATAGTTTAAGATGGGGTTTTATGAGTCTGATAATCATGTAGGTTTTCTGACACAAATGTACGACTTAAAATATAGGCTTTCTCCACACTAGGGAGTAACCAATACACACAAATTAAGGCAATACTCACTTGATAACCATATATGCATAATCATAAAGAAACTACTTTATGAGCATAAGCATCAAATAAAAAAATTAGAGAAAGAGATATAAAGGATAGAAAGAAGCATTTTGTGTGCAAGATCTCTTCTCAAAGAAGATAGCTTCCTATACATTGGTCCCAGTAGTGGGAAAGAGAAATGCCACCCTACCATGTGGAACCCTCTAGCCCACGCCACTATGCTTGAGCAGATAGTAAGCCAACCAAAATAACAAGGGTACACGCATACACCAAGAAGGCTAAACTCATTCCAAATAGATGCATAACCCAAGGGATGACCCCAAGTTTTGAGTGTAATGACAATGCCGAAAAAGTAATGAAATAGGTTAGGGTTACTTCTCGGAGCTAACAAGGCTCAAATGTAGGGACTCAAGGTGGACTGTCATCACTCAGCTCATAAAAGCTCAAGTAGCATTGAGTCTTTGAGAAATGTCCATAAATGGTCAGGCTCATTATGTATCTTTGATCAACACCCTTGAGTGGCTAGATACAGTGTCTTCTATCTACATCCGTAGATGGACAGACACTGACTTACATTCTATGAACACCCTCAAGTGGCCAGGTGATCCATTACTCTTATCAATATATTTTAACCCTAATTTAGTTGTTATGTTTTAACTTATTCGGAAATTTTTCACATAGCCTATACTAGCCACTTACTTGGTTGGGTCAGTGTCTCCACACCTCTACCCAAGTAATAACCCATCTCATTCTACAAGGAGGAGTAATGCAAAAATGCATACACACATAATGCAAGAAGGGACTCTCAAGTCACCAAAACCCGAAAGGACTCTCAAATTCATAAAGAACCATAATAAGTATGGTAAAATCGATTGGTCTCATACCATGAGCCTAGGTCCCATGGGATCCTAACATGGCACACTTAATGTGCTCGCGATGCAAACTCAAATAACGACATCAGAAACTCAAAATGTGATCATGAATCAAGCATTGACACAGAACTACAAAGGGAGAAAATACAATTACAAGTGCTCATGATACACTCAACTGGGCACTTTGCTAGGAGCTTGGATTCCAAGGTGAATCCAAGAGATAAAATGGAAAATCTCTCAGTGGAAAAAAAATACTACAATATTTTAAATGCACACATGCACACACTGCAACACAAAAATCTAGGTGACATGCAAATTGATGTACCCACGAGAACACCCAAAACTAAAACATGAAATAAAGATACAAAATGAAAACTCATTTTCCCTTAGGCACCCAACAACACTGTAATGAAATAAAATTATCATTCTAGATACACATGGAAGAATGGGAAACATAATATTGCAAAAACCAAAATGCAAACCCTAGTTACTCATAGAGGGTTAACCGGATAACTCCAAACTAGAATAATGTGGGGGGATACGAGCTCTCAACCCATGAAGAATTTACAAACAAAGCACAGCTCAAACAACTAAGAAATAAATAAAATACCAAAGGCCCTACCTCACAGCTAGATGAGAAATTTGAAAAGACTAAGAGTAAAGTAAATTCCCAGGAGAAACTTGAAGTAGCTTAACACAAACGATAGTATTAATGACATGGTTGCATCAAGCTGTCACCTACAAGAAACCAACAACCTAGTCAATCATAAAAAATAAAAGAGTTGGTTTCTCCAAAACAATTTGGAGAAAATTCCAAAATTTTCCCAAACTCAAATGTGAAAAGTGAGTTAAAATAACTCTTTTTCTCCTAATAAACAACACTTTTTGCATAAAAAGCACAAAAGGGAAATTAAAACAAATCACTTAAATAATTTGAATGAACTATTGAATTTCCCAAATTAAATCAAATATTTTCAAATTAAATAGAATTTGATTACGAAAAATTAGTCAACAATTCAATTAAATCCCCAAATAATTAAAAAAATGATTAAATAGAAATTTTAACTCAACCATGACAGTAATAGGAACAATAAATACACAAGCACATAAATGGTCTATCAAAAATGCATATGTAATAAGGGTCCACCAACATGTAATAGATAAATAATAAAAACAACCGATACATCGCCCATAAAGGGACAATATTGGCTCAATAATGAACGACCAGTGAAACTATAATGATGCCTGGTACCTATTCACTAAAACATGCAAATATCAATTTGATCCTTTTCATATTATAAATAGCTGAAGCACATGAGCATACACCATATCAAATAATGAAGGAGATTGATACATTGCGTGTACCTCATGGGTGAGTAACTGCGACTTCGTCTCTCTTCGTAAAATCACATTGAGTATAACCATAACCAATTGCATGAGCATAGAAGTTAACATAATCTTATGTAAATTAACCATTGGATTAAAATATAAAGAATTGAATAAGTATTTACCACCTTATGAGCATATATTAATGAAAGACAGTAACGAAAGTACCCAAAAACATATCTAGCACAATAAAATATAATCAAATATGAAAAAAATGATATCAATAAATAAATGTTCTCAAAAGCACTATAAACCATATATCATCATAAATAATTGTCACATCACAATAATATTATAGCCATCCATGACGCTGGTAACCAAAATAATCTACTGTACAATCATAGTCATCCATCATAGCAGTATAATCTAGCATCTAAGCCATCCATGATGCTGGTAACCAAGATAATATACTATCATTGAATGCATCTCATCATGGAGATAATCAAAGAATAACACGAGTCTATCTCAGATCATAATACTTATGGAATAGAATGCAACCATGAGATGCACTATATCCTCCACCTAGGCCTAGGATTACTCGTGGAATTTTTCTAAAGATAGGGGTACTAAAATCTCAACCACGAAGCACCCTTCCCAGTAGCTGAAGTGTCATCATTCGGGTCCCGTTGGACCCTTAACTTGTTTATGTCTCTATCCCTGAGGGTTAGCCTTTGAGGTTGAAGAATGCAGATGGACTCTAAAGAAAGTATATTTAACTCTACATGTAAAGCACTCCAATGAAGAATAAGGGTCACATCGAGAATATACTATCTCAAAATAGAAACATGAAAAACATCATGGATGCACTATAGGCTAGGTGGAAATTCCAAGATATATTTAACTGGACCAATCCTCTCAATAATCTCAAAAGGTGCAACAAAATGAAGCAATAACTTAGAGCCTTTCGCATAGTGGTTGGGGCTCTTTAGCGACTGAACTTGTAAAAAAACATGGTCACCAAGAGAGAAGTGGGAATATATTATATGACCATAACCATAATTCTTATGTCGAACTTGAGCTGTAACCAAATGCTCTCTAATAGGTATCATCTCCTGCTCCATATATTGAAGCATTTCAGGACCCAATACTACACGATCTTCCAAATGATCTCAACTCAAAGGTGTACGATATGGTAAACCAGACAAGGCCTGAATAGGAGACATGCCAAGAGAAATATGGTACCCATTATTATAGAAAAAATCAACCAAGTACAAATAGTCCTCCCATTTGAATATTGACTAAAATTGGGCTACGTTCCCAAAACATGTTTGAGAGATTTCCATAGTGTGGTAGTAAACACTAGATCTCGATTCAGAATGATCTTGTGAGGTATACCATGCAAATGAACAATATCCTCCATGAACATGTGTGCTATCAAAGTACTATTATAAGAATCTATCATGGGAGAAAAGTAAGCCACCTCAGACAACTTCTCCAGAGTAACCATAATGAAATGATGATGACGTGATCACATAAGTAGCCCAGTAATGAAATACATAGATATAGTTTCCCATTTATACTTAGGAATGGAATGTAGGTACAAAAGACTTGTCGGATGCTGATTCTTTGCCTTCACTCTCTAACACTCAAGAAATCTCACCACAAAATTAGAAACATCACACCTCATCTCTTCCTAAAAGTACACCTATTTGAAATTGACATGCGTCTTCTTGATGCCAATACATAGAATATGGCATAAACTTGTGCCTCAGAAAAAACCAACAAATGAAGATCACTTGACACCAACACATAAATGCACCCATGATCTTTCAAAATCCCATCTAACTCCAAAGAGTAAGTTGAAAACCACCCGCAATGGTATATTAAGACTCAATCTATTCTCTCACTTCTTAATACCAAGTGTCACAAGTTAAGACCACAATAATAAGGCTACACAAATATACACCAAGACACAAAAAAAAGATCTCATGCTTCCTCATACTCAAGGAATTTGTAACAACATTCCCTTTCCTTTTAATGTAATGAACATCCAAATCATACTCACAAAGGAACTCCATCCAACAATGTTTTTGTGCATTTAGATTTAGCTAAGAAAAGATATACTGCAATCTACAATGATCATTATGAAACTCAAACATGTGACCCAAAAATAAATTTATATAGTGCACTAGCTCATGAAAAACCACCATTAACTCCAATTCATGGGTGGGGTAGTTCATCTAATGATCCCTGAGTTTCTAGGACTGTGTGTGTGTGTGTGTGTGTTTATCTTATTTTGATGTCATTTTAGGTTAATTAGACACTTGTGATCACAGACAATATAACGTAATGAATGCATGTCTTTTGGTTTTAAATCTATGAGCATTGATGATTATTTCAATGATTAATTCCTTTGACCTTTTTTATTAATCAAGTCCTATTTCAGAGTTTGAAATCTCTTGCATTAATGAAGCTTTGTTCCTCATTGCATTGGTGAAATTCTTCTCCAATATTTAAAGTTTAGCTGAAGGAGTTAATTGTGCTCGTTGATTACTTAAATGAGTTTTTGATTATTTCTTTGTTCATGAAGAAGAATTTGTTTCCAAAATTCTAGTGATACATATTGGTCTTTTGAGTCCACTCTCAGTTTATTTATTTTTTTGTTCAACAAAACCTTCATTTCTGTTTCAACCCTTGTAGATATTGCCTGATTATAAATAAATGATGTAGGTTTGAATTAAAAAATAAGAGGATGCATTTAATCCTGGTAGAAAGTCATGAAATAATTCATTACTCATTTTATGTTAGGAGTGATTTCATTTTTATGCAAGTAGTTTTTTAAGTTAGAAACCATGTTTCAATTTGATGTGAAATTGTGTTGAGATCCCACCAGAAGAAGAGTAGGACCCACTCAACCAAAGGTAGGTGATCTTATTGTATATTTGTTTGATTATTTCACTTGTGTTCATTCAATTGTTTTTTTCTTAGTTCATGTTAAAACACTTTCTTATAAATTAGTTTGATTGCAATTGATGGAATACTGTGTGGATTAGTTTCTTTCCATATTTCACTAGTAAATGCAAGTTAGCTTAAGTTGTTTATGTACTTAGATTCTCTAGAATCAGTAGAGTAGAATTATAATTAATGAACGTAACAGTCATGTTGGACAAAAAATCAATGGGACAAATTATGGAATTTAGAAGTAGATGCAATAGATAATTAGATTCTTTTTAAGCAACTGTAGAATAGTTTGAATTCATTTCAAGTAAGATAGTTTCGGTTTTCTGTGAATAAAAAGTTTGCTTCTGATTTAGTTTAGTTATTTTAATTAGTCATTCCAAATAAGGAGCCATTTTAAGAAGTATGTCAAGTATTTCATTAAGAGTTAAGATTAGAAGTTAAAGGTCCATTTAAGACATTCAAAGTCAGTAGGAAGTAACTCTTGATAGCTTCTACTCGAGCATGATCTAAAAAGACAGTCATTATTTCACAGTGCAAACCCCCGCCTCCCCCTCCCCAAAAAAAATAGTAAGAATCCTTATCGCAGACAACCTTAGGAAATGTTCGGTTTGATATTTGATAAAATAAATGATGCAAGTTGTGACATAAATAATAGCGCTCATCATTTTTGGTGCCATTTTCAGGGATTAAAATATTTGGTTACTATAATTTGAAACCTTAAGTTTTGATAAGGACTATAAGTTGAATAATTGATGAGATAAGCCATAGATCCATTTGGTATATTTATTACAAGAGAATTAAACAACCATCTGGATAATCAAGAATATTATACATCTCAAGAGAAATAATAAAATATTGAATAAGATATAGAACAATAAATTGAATAAGAACAACCAATTGTACAAGAAGAACCTTTGCACAAAATAAACATGGGAGATAAAAATGGTAATAGGAAACATCCTAATAGGACATTTGAGTATCCTACTAATATTAATAGGAGAGATGATGAACCTACTATGAAAAATATCTCACCTTATGTTCTATAAACTTGTAGGGGTAAGACTTATGAAGATTCTGACCAACTCCTATCTGAATTTAAGGTTCTGTGTCAAACATATGATTATAGTTTTGATAATCAAAAGTTAAATTTATTCCCTTCAACATTAAAGGAGTCATCTTTGATATGGTTTATGGGATTAAGAGTAGATACAATTTCAACTTGTGCTTGATTGAAGACATCATTTCTTGATAAATATCAAGGCTATTGCCATGTGAGAGATAGAAAAGAGTTTTTTTCAAATGAGGTAGATGGAAGATAAAAGTCTTGAAGATTATGCTGATAGATTTCAATTTTCCATAGGAGATGCATTAATGGGTTGGATGTAAAAATGATTATGACAATATTATTGAAAAGGAATTGATGATGAGTCAAGAGAAGCCCTCAATTTTATGGGATAAGAGGATATCAATAAACTCTCCATAGAAGATATTGTTGAGATATGTAGGAAATACTCTAGGAATAGATTATGGACTAGGGGTTATAGAAGGAAAATGAAAACACCGGATGTGTCACAGGTTATGGCAGAAACTGAAAATTTGAAAAATTTATACTCCATCTCAACGGTCCTCTTGATAACAGAATCACTAAACCATTGGCCTTTTAGTGTTAAAAATGCAATGGAAAACACCCTCTAACATAATGTCCTTTAAACCAAGTTGACTTGTGTGAAATTTGTGAACAATATCATCCAATAAGTTCATGTAGTGTCCTTGATATTAAGAATAATTTAAATTAACCCCCTATTGAAGAGGAATATATTAACTATATAGGGCATAAAACCCAGAATCATGTATTTAATCAAGAATACTTTGGTATTAGGAATAATTCACATCATACTTCTTTCCCTAATTCAAATCAATGGAATCCTCAGTATCTAGTAAAATCTCCAAATACACGATGGGGAACACCATGTGGACCTCCTGGATGGGTGAATCCTCGATGGAACCAACCAGAATGGCATAAAAATCAACCAAAGTGGCATAAAAAATCAATTACAGTGGAAGCAAAACCCACCATAGTAGAAACAAAATACAAATCAGTTTCAACCATGTGGTAGAATCAAGATGAAAAGAGACCTTGGGGATAATCCCCACCTCTTCTCACTTGACCTAATCAATCCAATCAGAAAGTAAAACAACCATAGATAGAAACATAACCTATTTTAAACCTAAAGAATAATAGGATGCAACAAACTCACAATGTTTATAATAAAAATCTGGGTTTAAATTTTATTTAGATCAATGACATTCATTTAAGAAAATAGAATGTTCCTTATAGACCGAGTGTAGCAGATCGGGAAGGGGAGAGGGTACAAAAAATAAAAAATGACACTCAAGTTCAAGAAAAAATAGGAAATGTACCTGACAAAACCCTGGATTTCTGGAGCATTTGAAAAAAAAAGATCAAGAAGCTCTTGATAGCTCCTAGAGAGATCATAATAGTATTGTTGACTCACAACTTCTTAGGAAGTTGAAGAAATTCCACATTGAAATTCCTTTTGTCCAAGCCATCGATGATATTCCAAAGATTAATCAATTAATCAAATCACCATAAATCAAAACACCAAGAAGAAAGAGGAAAATGCCTCCAACTATTCAAGTTAGAACTAAACTCACTAATGTTTTAATAAGAAAATTGCTTTCATAGAATTATAGTGACCCATGGAGCGTCATGAATCCTCTAAGTATAGGAGGGGTAGTAATACCTCATGTGAAAATACATATAGGATTATCTATTAATATTATCAATGCTAATACAACTGAAAAATTAGGGATCACAGGTGTTCAACCTACAACAACTATGCTTTAGTTGGCAGATCATTCTACTTCCAAACTTGAAGGAGGTCTTGAAAATATCATAGTTACTATAGATACTTGGGATTACCCTATGGAATTCCATGTTTTAAAAGGTAGGAAGAAATAAACAAGATATCCAATCATTTTGGGAAGACCTTGGTTAACCAAAGTTGCAATATTAATAGACTATAGATGAGGGAGTATGACAATATCATTTGCGAGAGTCAAACAAGCTATGGTGAAAAAATGGATTCAGTAGGGTATAGACTAGTATATTTAGAAATGGTAACTTTAATTTATAATGTTCATGAATTCTAATAATTTGTTAAAAATGAAGAAGATTTTGAGGAAAATTCACAAGAATGTAGTTTATCCCGGAGAGATGTTGTGACCGATAAATTTATAAAACAAGGAGTAGTGACTAATAAAAGTGTGCATAAGAATAAATCACATCCTTGTCCATTAAATATACCCATAGGAGAACGAACTAAAGAATCCAATGAAACAAAAAAAATTCTTGGTGAATAAGGATAAACCTATTTTCATAAATACAACTTTTTTCTCCAAACAAGAAGAAAACTTAATAAAAGTGTTGGAAAAGCATACTAAATCATTTTATTTGGAGTATAAAGATATGGGAGGGATTCATCTAGATATGTGTACCCATTACATATATACTAAGGATGTTGAACATGTTAGGCAAGGCATAGAAGAATCTATCCAACTCTTAGGGACTTCTTGAAACAATAAATAGAAAAGTTACTCAAAGTAGGATTTATTTATCCTATTTTTGACATTTAGTGGGTTTCCCCACTAATCATAGTTCCTAAGAAAAATTTCAAGTGGTGTGTTTGTGTTGATTACAAATAATTGAATAAAGCCACTAAAAGGGACTACTTTCTTTTAACATTCATAGATTAGGTACTTGAGAATCTTGTTGGTAGCAGTTACTTCTCATTTCTTGATGTATTTCATGGATATAATCAGATCCAAGTGGCTCTTAAGGACCACAACAATACTACATTTACTTTACATTGGGGTAATTATTCTTATAGGGTCTTTCCTTTTGGCCTTTACAATGCCCCTACTACTTTTGAAAGAGTGGTTCTAACTATTTTTGTAGACCTTACTACTTGTGTTCAAGTATATATGGATGATTTCAAAGTTCATTGTAAAACATTTGAAGAAGCCCTTAAGACTCTAGAAAAAAATTTCCAAAGATGTAAGGATATTAGAATTTCCCTAAATCATGAGAAATTTTCTTTAATGATGAAAAAAGGAACTGGGTTAGGACATGATATCTCCAGGGATGGAATCAAAGTTGACCCAAGGAGAAGGTGGAAATTATCAAATAAATAACCATCCCAAAAAATCAAACTGATGTTAGATGTTTTCTTTGACATGCATGATACTACAGAAGTTTCATAGAAGGATATAGTAAAATTATTCTACCCTTATTCACCTTTCTAAAAAGGATCTTGAGTTCAATTGGACAGAGGAGTGTCAAAAATCCTTTGAGACAAACAAACAAGCTTTGGCGACATCCCTGTTATCAAAGGAACTGTGTGGGGATAACTATTGATTATATTATATTAGAAATAATTTGAGTGCTAGAGAAATGAATTATGCAACAACTGAAAAAGAATTCTTAGCTATGATTTATGCACTTAACATATTTTGACATTATATTACTATACATAAAATGTTTGTTCATACTGATCATTCTGCAATTAATTAGTTGATAAACAAATGTGTTTTTGGTGAAAGAATAATTATATGCTTGCTTTTGTTACAAGAATTTTATATAACTATTGTGGATAAGCCAAGAAAGGATAATGTTGTTGAATTTTTTTTTGTCAAGAATGGTTATGTAGGGTAATAATGAACCAGTGTATGAAAAGTTTCTGGATGACCATATTTTTGCTATTTTTATTCAATCACAATGGTTTGATAACCTTTCTTACTACCTTGTTACAGGGAAATGTCCAAGTTATTTCAATTCAAAACAAAAGAAGAGATAAATATGAGAAATCTCAGGGTTTAAATGGATTGATGGTCTTTTATTTAAAAATTAGCTTGATTATATTTTTCAAAGGTGTATACATGAAATAGAAGTATATGCAATTTATCATTCATGTCATAGTGCACTAGAGGGAGGCCATTACTTTCCCATTACAAGTGTACCTAAGATCGTTGGAGTAGGTTACTTTGTCACAACAATAACTAAAGATGTTTTATTATAAGTGAAACACTGTGATGAATGACAATGCATGGGAAGGCCTACAAACAAAAAGGAGATGCCTTTGCAGCCACAGAAAGCTCGAGAACCCTTTGAAAAATTAGGGATTGACTTCATTGGGCCTATTGATCAACCATCACAAGTAAACTATTATATTGTGGTTATTACTAATTATGTGGCCAAGCGGGCCGAAGTTAAAGCTCTACCAATTGCAAGAGAAGATAAGGTAGTTGATTTTGTATATAAATATATATTTTCTATATAAATATATATTTTAGAGATTTGGAGTACCTGGGGAAATTGTATTTGATCAAGGACCCCAATTTATGCAAAGATGATAGAAGAATTCATGAGAAGGTATCACCTGACACATATGTTCAATCTTCACCGTATCATCCACTAGTCAATGACTAGGTGGAGGTTAAAAATAGAGAAGTGGAAAATATCGTGATAAAGACTATGTCATGTAGATGAACAGGTTGAGCAAAGAAATTGATTGAAGCATTATAGATCTACAAAACTACTCTGAAGACCACTACTAAATTTTCTCCATATGAACTTGAATTGTGAAAGCACTAGTTATGCCTATTGAATTTGAATTGGAATAATTGAGAAAATCATTAGAAATAGGTATAAATCTTTCTAAGGAAGAGAAAGAAAGAATTCAAAAGTTGAAACAACTGGATGAAATAAGAATTGAGGATTTTCCTCACACTGAGATAATTCAAAAGAAAATAAAAGCTTGGCATGATAAACATATAGTGATAAGACTATTCCAATCAGGGGAGTGGACATTACTATTTGATTCATGATTTTAAGAGCTCAAACAAAAATTTCATACAAGATTGTTGGGAACTTATGAAATTGAGAAAGTTTTTGACAATGGTTTTGTGTAGTTAGCAACACTTGATGGAGAAAAGAAGGCTATGTTGGTCAATGGATATAGATTGAAGGTATATCATAAACTAACATCACCGGAAGAATTCATCTTAGATTTTCAAACAAGAGTTGAACACTTTATTATGGAATATGCTACTTCCATAATCAAATGTTCTCCTTGTTAGTTCATGCAGAAGATAGAAATAAAGAGAATAGGCTGAAAACAAAAAAAATGATTGTTTATTCTCCAAAAAAACAAATCTAGACTAATTGAAAACAAAAAATGGCAGAGAACCCCAAGGGTTAATTGAAATATAGAAATGGCGATTCATACCTTCATAGTAAGTTGAGAACAGGTAATGGAAACTTACTCAGATCAACTTCAAATTACTCTTGATTGTTCCTAATTATTTGAAAATAAGTCTCTGCATATTCCAAGAAGAAAGCTTCCTGATCACTCCAAGTACCTCCTGAAAAGTTGTGAAAGTTAAAAGGGAAAAAGAAGCATGCAAAATTTTCGTATCTCTTGATTATCCAAGGCATTTAATGCATTGGGAAAGAAAAACTAGTTCTTGATAGATCATGTTGCGACAATTAAAAAGGTATGCATTAATTATGGTTATTTAATTTGAAATCATATTTTCCTAAATTGATTTAACATGTCAATAATAAGTTGATATGTATATTTTCATCACTGATTTATTAATTATTAAATAGATGGGTTAAAACAGTGATTTAAGAATGCATTGAAAGGAAATTATTGTTGTACATTAATGAAAATAAATTGAAGTACTTGCATATTCTGGTGGAAAGTACTTTCAAATCTACAAAATCGTCATTTTTCAAAATGGTGTACTCTAAAGGAACCACCAAATTCTACAAATTGTTATTAAAGTACAATTTACATCATTTCAAATCACCCAAAAGGGGGTAATTAATGATGAATTGAGTATGACAAGATGGATTTCAATGAAGTGATATGAAGTTGTGATGTAAGCAATAAATTCATTTATCCTTCGCACATTTGGATAATAAAGGCTTTTTCAAGTTTGAATTGTCCAGAGAAACGCATAATTGTCTATCTGTTGCATTTTAGGATTTGGCAAAAAAATTCAACCTCTAGTGCTATAAAAAGTTGTGAATATTTAAGGTATGGGGAAAAGGGGAAAATAAAAACCAAAGTAGTTTAATCTTCATGCTAATGCAGAGGAATTTATCAGAGAAGCTAGGTGGTTGATTTTTATTTAAATGTATGAGGGTTACAATGAATAAATGGTGGAGGAATTCATCTAGAATTTCAATGTTTATGCAACTCAAGTAAAGAGTGAGATACTAGAGGTGAATCTCTAAGTTAATAGTGAACTCTCTAGGACTTTAGCCGGAGGTAAACCAATTGTTAAGGGGAAAATGAACTAGAGGATTTGATCACTCCATTTCACTATCCGGATGATATGAAATGACCCGAGATCCAAAAGATTAAAGTAAATACTAAAGGCAAGAGCAGAAGTAGTCTGGAGGGTCCATGGAAAAATCTAGTGTTGTGGTTGATTAAAATTTTCACCTAAGAGGGCCAATATAGAATAGTCATGGGACCTGGTATGAGGATGCTTGGACACATTAGGTATGGTAAAAAAGGCCATAGGTAAGGGTGAATTTTACCTCATTCCTATTTTCACAACTCATTGCAATCATTAATAGGGTTAAGGAGAAATAAAGTGAAATTAGATACAACTCTTTGATTCATTTTCAAACATCATTTAATGAAAAAAGAATCTGGGAAAGAGGTATGGCTACAATTTCTTATTGGGACCTATAAATATAAAGGTTTGGAATATAAATAAACCTTTGTATATAGAAGAACTAGGTTTTGTTGATCAAATGATGGAGATCATGAAGATCAAGTGATAATAAGTATACATGTTTGTAGAAATGGTTAGATCAGTTATTATTTTGTCATATATATCAAGAAATTGATTTACTAATTTTTATTAAGTTACCATATCATAAGAAGGAGAAGTTAAATGGGGGACAAATACAAATCAGACAATGATGACGTAATGTTGATGTAGTTTCTTGCTACTATATATTTGATTTTATCAAGTTGGTACACTTGATTGATTAAGTCAAAAATTGTAAAGAGTTAAGCTATGACTGAAAAAGTTACTCTACCCAGCTAGATAGAGTGAGTTGATATATAGTTTTGTTAGTCAATTTCATTTATCAAGCACCGAGTGCTGATAAATGAATGAAGTTACTTACTAAGTTGTAAATAAAATTACCGAGTATAAGATATTGATTGAAAATGATGATAATATCAAATTTAATACAAACCTATGATGATCTGGATGGAGATAAGAATTAAAGAAATTTTTTTAGAAGATCTACAAGTGAGAAAATTCAATGAGAAGCTATAAGGCAAAGATCAAGCTATTAAAGTTGATTATGAGAGTTCCAAGAAAAGTTCAAGTTACGAGGTAAAATTTAAACAATTTACCAAGCTGATATTTATGAAGAAGATGATCAAATGACTACGTGAAAATGATTGGAAAACTAAGCAAGAAGATTAAGAGGCAAAAGTTTGTCTATATGAAGGATGATAAGTTAAAAAAGATTATGATGCTAGTGAATTGAATTAAGAAGCTAAAGAACAGAGTTATCGGGTAGAAAAGAGAAGCGGAAAGAGAAGAATCTACTGTCTAAAGAAGAGACAAATAGAGTATGTGATGCCAATATTCATGTCAGCATAAAGGATCTGACGCAAGGAAAAGGTAGTTTCTATATTTACAGGTCAAAGTTTTAATGTTACTTGTTAGCATTTATAACAGAGAAAATCTCCTAACCTAGTGGATCTAAGGGAATTATTTGTAAATCCTAGACATAGGTGACATTCTAAAAGAGTGTTTAAAGTCGAATAGCAAGGCCACTCCTAACAAGGTGAATATCTTAACTGATCTGAGGTAAATCCATTAACACTGTCACATTTAGCAAATGTGTTTGTAATCTTTAATAGGATAAGTTCTTAACTAACCGTACTTCAGAAAGGTACCTTTTTATTATGGGTCACAATTCCCACAAAGGTTTTTCCCATATTAGGTTTCCTCATTAAAACTGGTGTCAATTGAGTTAAATCTTTGTTAGCTGAGTTTGAATGATTTATTTTCATATTATGATATGTATGGTTGTTTAAAATATTAATTTATTTGGTTAATCAGTTATTACTATATTCAGTTCTACTGTGTGAATGAGTGAGCTAAGTTTCAAGTGTTTAAGTTTGATTGTATCAGATTCATCCCACTCTTAGTGGGACCAATAATTGGTATCAGAACATTGGTAATCTAAAGTGATAATTTTAAAAGGACATGAGTCAAGATCTAAAGATGTATAAAAGGGAAGAAACAAAGTTGAATAGGGAGCATTTCTCTACATGGAAAATTAAAATGAGATTGTATGTGTATCTCCTTCACCCTATCAAAATAAGGAATATTCTTGGTTCCCTCCTTAATCCTAGTAGAATGAGGATCTCTACACATAATTTCCCAATTTACTTCCAAGGTAAAAGAATTCTCCTCTTAACATATCACGATATTGTTTTTCTACTAAAACCAATCTGAGATGAAACTGAAGATATTTGTCTATTTCGGGGCATAGTGTTACATACAATGGATGTGAAAATCACTCTTCTTGTATTGGCTTTATCATTAAATCAAGATCACTTCCATATAGAGCTCAAACCTTTCCTAATATTTTCAATATTATAATTTTGCATGCCATAATTTTATCATTTTTTTAATGTCATGTATGTACCTAGCAATTTTAATGGATCTTGCAATTTTTTTTGGATGAGTAAAATTAAAAGAAATTGGGCTTGTCCAAGTATTTCAAGATTATCAAATTTAGCCATTATTTCCCTTGCTATTGATGAGCCTCTCAAAAGGCCATCTTTTCCATGTGTTTACTTTCCTTTTTTCAGCATTTTGTTTACAAAGCAGAAACTTTAAAACTTATGATTTTTAATATATTTTATATATGTAAGGACATAAGTAGGTAAAATGGATGGTAAAAACATAATGTATTTTTCTTGGAACTGATGGATAAAAGTTGCAGGATATAAGTGATTGCATGTTGAATAGATAGTCCTTTTTCCCTATGCTATGTTTGTGGGTAGTCTCCTTCCTGCAGCCAAATGTTGTGCAAGAATATTGAATGAAATCTCACACTTATTTCTTAGTATTAAATGATAAAATATATTTATGCGCCAGAAGTTATGTATGCTAACCATTTTGTAGGAGTCAAGTTTTGGCACATTCAAGAATTCCAGCATGGAGTTTAAAGGGTCAACGACAGCCGTTACCTTCAGAAGTGCCAACATAAAGCAAGGAATTAAGTAAGGCGGTTGAAGATGGGCATGTCGTAGAACTCTCATGGAGGAATGAGTCAGTTTAGTTCCTGAGTAGACACCGCGTGTAGATCTAGAACCACTGCATGCTATATTCTGGGAAGAACTTGAAGACCTACTATTGTTGTTTGAGATTTTTGTTATGAGCACGATGTATCCATTAGTGATCCTCATTAATGTAGTGATCCTAGATTTAGGTAGTACTATAGTTCCTCCTTATATAAGTGCAATTTTGTAGTTCCACAGGAGTTAGTTGATATAATTTCTGGAATAGAATTTGACATTGTAGCACTGTTTATTTTCCAAGTACATTTTCCTCCATGAATGAACAGAGTGCATAATTTGAGTTTTAGTCTCTTATCTTGATTGCATTTATATTCACTCATACAAGGGGGCCCACTTGGTGAGTGAATTGTTTTATTAGATTAGAAATTATTTCCTTTCTCATTAAGAAGTAAATAGAACTTTGTTGTTCCTGCAGCCACTTGTAACAAAACTGGTGCACTGTTCCTGCAGCATAGGCGAGCAGAGTAATCCCTACTCGTGATTACTATTTTCTTAGCATAATTGCATTCAATTGAGATAGTATAGATTCCTGAAGCATAATGTATTTTGATTCCATAGGTTTAGCCATGAGAATCAAGGAGGTTTGAAGCATATACTTTGCAAATACCATTCCAAGTTTACGTCCCTGGTCGATAATTAAATGAGACTAAATAATCTACTTAGCAGCCATTTAGGGTGTCCAATATTGAATTAGTAGTCCAATGCTATGTGTTTCTAAGGTGAATTTTTGGCCAAGAATTTTTGGCGCCGCTGCCAGGGATGGTGTTAGTTCAAGCCTACTTTGGTGTTCATGATTCCAGTTTTTATAGTCTAGGATTTAATTTCAAGAAAGAATTTTATGCATAGAAGAAGAGATCCATGCAGAAGATTCCTTCCTTGTCAATATTAGGCTGAACCATTTGATCTTTTTAATCCTGAGCCTGAAGAACCCCAAGTAGATAGTGAAGAAGAAGATCTATTTGAAAATCCATTTGCAGATGCCCAAGGAGAAATTTCATCACCCTCATCCTCCAAAGAATCGGTACATTTAGAAGTCCTTTTTGATGAGCCTGAGTATCATGACAACCCATTAGCTCTTATTATATACCAGCCACCACCACAAAAACAACCGGGTCCCCCTCCAAGGATGGCTCAGCCTACCTTTCCCTTCCCAATTCCTCCTCAACAAGGTAACCAGAACCTGAAGAACATTCCAGCCGCTACACTGCCAAAATTCTATGGACTTATCACCAAAGATCCAGAGACCTTTATCTTCGAGTTTGATATCCTCTGTAGGAGCTACAAGTACACAACTAATTCCCATAAGCTGAAGTTGTTTTTTTCAACTCTTAAAGAGGCTGATCTAAGATGGTTCATGAGCCTCGGAGCTAATGTCGTAGCAAATTGGAATTTCATGAGCAACATGTTTCTTGCAAAATACAAATAATATTGTAGAGGATGAGATTTAAAAGGAGATGACATCTTCAACATGTCGCAGAAAGAGGATGAAACCTTGGAAGACTATGTTTCTAGGTTTATGTTTAACTTGCAACGCAATGCTCAACACCAGTTGAATGAGGAATCATAGAAACATCTGTTCCTCAAAGATGTCAATGAAGGAAACATAGAAGCCTTGGACCTCATGGTTGGTGGTGACATCACCAAAAAAAATTGGGTAGAAATCAAAACCATATGTATGAATTACTCAAGGGCTACAGTAAAAAAAGGAAGAGGATTAAGGGACCTGCCTCAAAAGAAAAATGGCTCCAAATTGTCTAAGATAGAACTGTCCAACCTCCTATTTGACTTCAAGAAGGACATTATCAATGACATGGCTACTTAGCTAGATGCCATTCAAACCTGAAGGAAGAAAGAGGATGCAAGAGCTATGCTGGCTGAATTCTGCTCCCACTACAGGGAGGAGAAAAGAAACTGTAAATGCAAAACTGTTGCATACGTGGACACTACTTCAATGCCCACCGAGTTCAAAGAAATAGATGAGGAGAATGGAGAAGTCTTTTACGTAGCTCAAAGGTGACCATGGGCTCAGAGACAAGGTATGGCTCAAGTTCTATTAAATCATTTTGGTTATAATAATAATAATAGTAATCAGTGGCAGAATCAAAACCCCCACAATTCTTTCCCTCAAGGATAGAATTGGAATAATAACTAGCCCAACTAGCAGCCACAAAATAACTAGAACTTTCAGTAGCCACAGTATAACCAAAACTTCCAACCTCAGTTTAACCCATATCAAAAGCAGTTTAATCCATATCAATAGCAGTTCAATTCATACCAGCAGCCGCAGCAGAATAACCAATGGCAACCACATGGTAACTGGAAACATCAACCTTAGTGGGGACCCAATCAGCCTAATCAGCAGAAAGCTATTATGCCTCCACCTCAGCAACAAGCTATTATTCCTTTGCCTCCTATAGCCAATAATAGTCCTCAAAAATCACAACTGCCTGCGCAACCCAATCTAAATCCAAATAACATGCAGCAAGCATATTCACTGCAAGTGAATGATATCCACCTAAGATCAGGGACCACATTGCCTGCACCAAGAGAACCCATAATAACTAATGTTTCTGATACTAAGGAAGCTTCTAACAATCAAAATACTGTTGTCCCACCTGTTGCACCACCTATTCCAGTTGAGAAAATCCCACCTTTTCCACAGAGATTGGTCCAACCTTCAGTACCCCCTAAAGATAATACTATTGCAAATGACCTAATTGACCAACTGAAGAAAATGACTGTCCAAATACCATTATTATATGCCCTTAAGGAAATTCCAATCTATAATAAAGCAATCAAGGAAGTCTGTATCAAGCACCCTGGTAGGAAGAAGAAAGATCCTGATATTGTCCATGTTCTTGGACAACTTTTTGATCTCATGCTTAGTAAAGCCTTGATGCCTAAATACTCTGATCTAGGAAGTCCAGTGGTTTCCATTCACATTAATGGTATACAAATACAGAATGTCTTGGTTGATTTAGGAGCCTCTATTAATGTTATGACTATGGATGTGTTGTTAAGGCTCAGTATCATTGGGTTGAGGGAAACACCCACTATTCTCCAGTTAGCTGATAATTCAACTGTCAAACTAGATGGTATGGTAGAGGATATTGTTGTCACACTAGATTCCTTAGACTACCCATCAGATTTCATCATCCTGTCTCCCAAAGCTACACTAGGAGGGCATCCATTAATCCTAGGAAGGCCTTGGTTAGCCACAACAGATACTTGCATTGCATGTCGCTCAAGAAAAATGACCATATTTGATGATATTAATACTAAGAAATTAACCTTGTATTCTCCAGTCAAACCTCAAGCTGAACTTGACCAAGTTGTATGGCTGGATCTAGGAGATACCCCCCTTGAAGCCAATTTAGTACATCTTATGGTTATTGGTAGAAAACCATTCATGGTCTCACATGAGGAGGATGACATGCTAGTAGCAATCCTTACAAACTAGTATGGCTCTGAAGAACCCTCTTGTCATGAACCTAACTGTTCTCTACAAACCATATTGCCCAAGAAGTCTTCATCCAAGTTTCCTGCAACACCTGATTATCTCCATACTTTGTTACCCCATGAAATAAAGTCACCTTCTTTTGCAGAAGTTCTTATGTTGGATAAAGTTAAAAGAGTGCAGATTTCCTCAGGTAGGGAATTGAATGTCAATAAAAATCTCACTGAATCTCATATGTCTAAGCTTGTCCAGCTTTCACAAAAGAGTCAGCAAGCTTTTGCATGGGACTATACTGATATGAAGGGGATTGACCAAAAACTGTGTCCTCATAAGATTTATATTAATCCTGAGTCCAGACCTATTAGGAAACCTCAAAGAAGAATAAACCCTACATTAAGAGATGTAGTAAAGGCTAAATTGCAAAAACTTCTCCAAGTTGGCTTCATATATCCCATTTCTGAGAGTCAGTGGGTCTCCCCTCTTGTAATCATCCCCAAGAAAGGTGGAAAATGGCGAGTTTGTGTGGACTATAGGGAGCTTAATAAAGAAACCAAGAAGGATCACTTTCCATTGCCCTTTATTGACCATGTACTTGACAACCTTTCTAGAAAGAAGTATTTTTCATTCTTGGATGGTTTCAGTGGTTACAACCAGATCCAGATATCACCAGAAGATCAGGATAAAACAACGTTCACCTGTCCATGGGGAACATTTTCTTATTTTGTCTTACCATTTGGGTTATGTAATGCACATGCTACTTTCCAGAGGGCAGTGCTAAGCATTTTTTCTGACATTGCTGCTGACTGTGTTGAAATATACATGGATGATTTTACTACATATGGAACTACATTCGAAGAGGCTTATGCTAATTTGGAAAAATTTCTTCAAAGATGTCAGGACTACAATCTCTCACTTAATAGTGAGAAGTGTTACATGATGATGGAGGAGGGAGTTGTCTTAGGTTATTACCTCTCATCCTTTGGTATCCAAGTTGATCCTACAAATATTGCAGTAATCATCACACTCCCAACCCCAACAAAGCAGAAGGATGTTCAGAGTTTTCTTGGTCATGTCGGTTACTACAGGAGATTTATCAAGAACTTCATCCAACTTGCCGCTCCATTATATAATCTTTTGAAGAAAGAGGCAGAATTTGAATGGACAACAAATTGTGAGTCATCATTCCAGTAGTTGAAGGATGTGTTGACAAAGACCCCTATTCTTAGAGGACCAGACTGGAAGCTGCCCTTTCATATCCACACAGATGCATCTGACTATGCAATTGAGGCAGTACTGGGTCAAAAAGAAGGAATAGTTGAGCATGCCATTTATTACATCAATAAAAATTTTCAAGGTGCAGAACTAAATTAAATTGTTACTAAGAAGGAACTTCTTGCTGTAATCTATGCATTAAATAAATTCAGACATTACCTAACCAGTTATGAAGTATTTGTTTATAATGATCACTCAACGATCAAATACTTGATGAACAAACTAGCCATTTCTGGTAGGTTATCCCGGTGGTTACTCCTCCTATAGGAGTTTGATATAACTATCATTGATAAACCAGGAAAAGCTAATGTCATTGCTAATTTTATCTCTAGATTACAAGTTCCTAATGATCCTGCAGAAATTGATGACAGCTTCCTGGATGAGCACCTATTCTCTCTTACAACTTATAATCCATGGTATGCTGACATTGTAAACTACCTTGCTATAGGATGAGCACCACCTCATTTATCACCCCGTGAATGACGACTGCTGGCTGAGAAAAGTTTCAAATTTTCATGGGTATCTAGATTTATGTTCTACATAGGTCTTGATCAAGTCACCCGCAGATGTGTCCATGAAGATGAGACCTATGAAATCCTTCAGGCATGTCATGATGAGCTGTGTGGTGGCCATTTTGCTAGAAAAAGAATAGCATACAAGGCATTAAAAATTGATTATTATTGGCCTACATTACATAAAGATGCAACTAAGCATACCCAACGTTGTGACCGATGCCAAAGGATGGGATGTCCCACGAAGACTGATGAAATTCCCCTGTAGCCTTAGGTGGTGGTAACACCGTTTGACAAGTGGGGCATCGACTTTGTCGGCCCTATTGAGCCATCTTCACATGGTAAGTCTTATATCTTAGTGTGCACTAATTACACCATAAAATGGGTTGAAGCAAAAGAAATGAGGCATGCAAGGGACCATAAAGTAGCAGATTTTTTGTATGAATTTATTTTTACCAAGTTTGGAGTGCCTCGAGAAATTGTAACAGATCAAGGGGCACAGTTCACCTCTAACCTTATTGTTGCATTGATGAATGAGTACACGATGAGGCATGGTAAATCTTCACCATACCATCCTCAAGCCAATGAGCAGGTTGAGATTACAAATAGGGAGATAGAGGCCATTCTGACCAAAATAGTTGCCATTCACAAAAAGGATTTGGCTACTCGACTTCCAGAAGCCATCTGGGCTTACCGCACAACTTGGAAAACTACTACTGGATTCACTCCTTTTGAGTTGGTCTACGAGAAATCTGCATCCATGCCTATTGAATTTCACCATAAGACTCTTAGGATAACATTGGAATTGGATATTAACCTGACCAAAGCACAAGAGGATAGGCTCCTGCAGCTCAATGGATTGGATGAATATAGGAAATTTTCACTTCATAACACAGAACTAATTCAAAAGCAGCGAAAGAAGTGGCATGAAAGATTCATAAAAGATAAAAAGTTTTCCATTAGCGATTGGGCATTGCTTTATGATTCAAGATATTAGCATACTCCTGGAAAATTTCAAACCCGTTGGTTAGGGCCCTATGAAATAGTCTTAGTATTTGATAATGGTGTCGTTCAACTCTCTACAATTGATCCTGTCAGATTCAAACTCCTTGTTAATGGGCATCATCTAAAGATATATCACAAGCCTCAGAGTCACTGGGCCTTCTTGCAGTAGTTCCAGTAGAACTCAGATAGCACCCTTCCTGCAGCAGAAGCATCTGGGTCTTCCACCCAAATTTCTGCCAAGCTGTGATTTTATTCCAGCTTCCATAATAAAAACTTCACTTCTGTGATTTTCTTTCTTTTTAATAAAAATCCGCATCATCTCTCTCTCTTCCATGTGTCTGCACCACCACATCACTCCATCAGTGCGTGTCGCATAGCATTACACTCTTCTTGCAGCACCTCAGGTTAGTAACACATACCTTTGCACATAAATTATTTTATTCATTTATTATTTTGAAATGAGTGTACTTTCCTTTTTCTATTCTTGCACGCACCGACCTGGTGGGACCTATGCCTTATACTTAGTTGGGGGGGAGGGGTTATTTAATTCATGCTTGTTTTAATACTTCCAAATTGATTTTAGCAAGTGAAAAGGAAAAACTTTATTTCTTTCCTATCTTTTCATGGTGACCACCGTCATGTGGGTGCTTAGTTGTCCTTCAGTGGTTAAGTCATCATGATTTAAAAGTTGATTTAAAAGCAAATTAAAGAAAGGTTCACTTAATAATGACAATTTTGTAACATGTTCAGGTGGCAAACCTTAACACATGCGAATGTATTTATGAAAATCATTCAAAGTAATGCTTTCTTTCTTAGAATTAAATGCTATCTTGTACTTCAGTTTTTCTCAGAAAGGAAAACAAAAACATCTTGCGTCCATAGGAAGGCCTCCATTTTTTTCAGTTTTCTGTAGCAACTGAGCATATCTTGTAGAAATATTTTCTTTGTCATTTGAAATGGGCGGAGACCTTCAGAGGCATGAGCCAATGGATCATCAAGTGTTACTTTGGGACCCGACTACCTGTGAGTTGTTTCAGAAATGGGGATGGCTGGATTACTGCTTAAGCCTTAATGGCTTCGATGACGAAATTGCTTTTCAATTTCTAAATACTTTGAACAATGGGTTTGTAATAGTGAAAGGTCTGAGGGTTGAATTTTTAGAAGATATCATGGCAAAGGTTACAAAGTTGCCACAGGAAGGGGGAAAGTGGACAAACGATATCAACTTGCACTCGGCTAGGGCATAATTTACCCTACATAGTGACCCACAGTTAGAGATTGATAAGAAGCAAGGTACTTCACGAACATCATTACCTATAGAATTTTTGCAGCCAGCCACATTTAACATATCCTACTTCACCTGTGAGGGGCGTTACAAGTACTTGCATGGATTGCACTTCAAGATTATGAGCGCCCTCCGCCATGAAAATAGGCTAGCAAATTTACCTAGTTTTCTTTTTAATATTGTAAAAAAATAGGCATCTCTTGTTCAGTCAAGAAAATCACAATCTATTTCCCATCACTGTTTAATTAAGTTAATTGTAGAAAGGGAGTTAATTAAATAGTCAATTCAGACTTGGGAGGAATTCGTGGCTATGGAAGATTTAGCACCTAGGGTGGTTGGTCCGAGAGGCCAGGGTGTAGGTAGTAGGGTTAACACAGCAACTGGGGTTCATAAAGTAATCCATAAAATAGAACCCATTCCTGAAGCCTCCTCTTCAAGACCTACCCTATCTAGGAAAAGAGCCTGCAATGATAACATTCATGTTTCTGATAAAAAGGAAAGAAAAACTAGAGAAGCTGCTGCCGCTCCTGACACTTGACCGTCTAAAGAAACTAGGTCTACTTTCATAAAGGGAAATGATAAAACCATAGATACAGAGGAAATGACTCTAGAGAAACAACCAATTGATAATGAAAATATGAATAAGATGCCTGGGGAACCCTTGCCTTCTTCCAAGGAGGCAACATCAAAAGAACCTCATGTAGCCATTACGGGGGAGGTGTCCTCCACCAAAAAGAAACACAAGGAACCTATGAGTTCTTTTCAAACCCCTGTGAGGAAGAGTGCTAGACTTTCTGCTAGTGCTAGTAAAGAAAGCAAAACCCCTGATTCAATTATAAATGTTGAATCCTTTAAATCTACAGAAAAGTCCTCCTCAGAGGCAATGGCTTCAAACAGAGCATATAGTTATACCCTACCCCATGTTGTGGATAATGAAGCTATAGTTGATCCACAAGTTGAATACATCCTTGTGGATAGTGATAAGGATTGTTTAGAAACAGAGGGATTTTGCAATAATTCTGGTCAAGATTCTGATGACAGTTTAGAGAATCTCCCTCCTGATGAATTTCTTGCAGTAAATGAGGATATTATAGAGGAAGTGTTTGAGCAGTTGAGAAAGGATGGATTGGACACATTAGCTAAGGTAGTTGAATCATCCCAAGTGAATGATTCAATAAAAGCCCTTGTCATCTGGAAAGGAAAAGCTCCTATTGATGAATCCTGCCAAGCAGACCACTCAGTAAAAACTTGTGATAAGGGGATTAATGTTCTTCAACAAGTAAAGAAAGTAAAGATCCCTCAAGCTACATCTAAGTGGATTAATGTTCTTCAGCAAGAACCCATGCTGCCCTCAGATTTATCCACACCATTAGTAGAAGGATTGAGTTTGTACCAAAATATCACCTTGGAAAAGACACAATGGGAACTAGAGACAGAGAAATTAAAGAGGATAATTGAAGAATAGGCTTGTCAACTTGAGCAGAAAACAAATCGGATTGCAGTATTGGAGAGGAGAGTTTAGAAGATCACTGAATTGATTCCTGCAACAATGGCATGTAGGTCACCTTCTCCAGTTTATGTATTGTTCCTTAAGGAACAATTTGTTAACTTTCAATTGACAAGGATTGTTGAGGGATTAAATCCTTCCATTGCTACACCTTATGACTTCTATGATGCTTTCCATCAAAAACTTGTTATGTGAATTATATCTGCACAAACTAGTTGTGCCTGACAATAGAGAATGGAATTCACTTCTTTATGTAGGAGATGTGCAGTTGAGGGTAGTTATGTCCTGGATTAAAATTGAGACTAGCAAAGGGAATCAGGCTCTCCCATATCGAAGCAGTGAAATAGACACACCCTTGATGATGAGGCCTGAAGTTCAAAGCTCTAGGCATACATTCCTTGATTGGATCTCAATCACAATCAACCCTAGTGGGTCTCGCAAGGTTCTTCCAGTAAGAGAACAAGAATATTCAGATTCAGAACAACATTCTTCACAAGATGTTGAGGCCACAATTGTAGCTTGTAGGCAGCGGTGGATAAGGATACCCCATGAACTAAAAATTAGGGAGCCCCATTCTCCACAAAATTTAACTCTTTCTACTCGTCGTCTTCCATGGTTTATAATGCTGGGCCGCACACAGCTACATTATTAGATGCCCTTAAGGTTTCAACCTCCAATCTTCCTGCAACCTATGCTTCTAGTAAATGAGAATGCAAAAGAGCATGATATGGTTAAGGAAAGACAAAGGTGGGACAAACTTCAAAACAGCCATGGATACTTCAATTATGTTGTTGATGAACCAGGTGAGAAGACCACCAATGACCTGAGGCTTAGGTCCAGGATCTGAAATTTCATGATTGTTGGGGACCAGCAATAGTGTAGTTGGGGGGAATGATGACCCTCTCAAAAGGCCATCTTTTCCTTGTGTTTACTTTCCTTTTTCAGCATTTTGTTTTCAAAGTAGAAACTTTAAAAATTGTGATTTTTTATATATGTAAGGACATAAGTAGGTAAAATGGATGGTAAAAACATAATGTATTTTGCTTGGAACTGATGGATAGAAGTTGCAGGATATAATTGATTGCATGTTGAATAGATAGTCCTTTTTCCCTATGCTATGTTTATGGGTAGTCTCCTTCCTGTAGCCGAATGTTGTGCAAGAATATTGAATGAAATCTCACACTTCTTTCTTAGTATTAAATGATAAAATATATTTATGCGTCAGAAGTTATGTATGCTAACCATTTTGTAGGAGTCAAGTTTTGGCACATTCAAGAATTCCAACATGAAGTTGAAAGGGTCAACGACAGTCATTACCTTTAGAAGTGCCATCATAAAGCAAGGAATTAAGTAAGTCGGTTAAAGCTGGGTGTGTCACAGAAATCTCATAGAGGAATGAGTCAGTTCAGTTCCTGAGTAGACACCGCACGCAGATCTAGAACCACTACATGCTATATTCTGGGAAGAACTTGAAGACCTACTATTGTTGTTCAAGATTTCTATTATGAGCATGATGTATCTATTAGTGATCCTCATTAATGGAGTGATCCTAGACTTAGGTATTAGTGTATTTCCTCCTTAAATAAGTGGAATTATGTAGTTCCACAGGAGTTAGCTGATATAATTTTTGGAATAGAATTTGACATTGTAGCACTGTTTATTTTCCAAGTACATTTTCCTCCATGAATGAATAGAGTGCATAATTTGAGTTTTAGTCTCTTATCTTGATTGCATTTCTATTCACTCATCCAAGGGGGCCACCTTTGTGAGTGAATCATTTTATTAGATTAGAAGTTATTTCCTTGCTCATTAAGAAGTAAATAGAACTCTGCTATTCCTGCAGCCACTAGTAACAAAACTGGTACACTGTTCCTGCAGCATAGGCGAGCAGAGTAATCCCTACTCATGATTACTATTTTCTTATCATAATTGTGTTCAATTGAGATAGTATAGATTCTTGAAGCATAATGTATTTCGATTCCATAGGTTTAGCCATGAGAATCAAGGAGTTTTGAAACATATACTTTGCAAACACCATTCCAAGTTTATGTCCCTAGTTGATAATTAAATGTGACTAAATAATCTACTTAATAGCCATTTAGGGTGTCCAATCCTAAAGTAGCAGTCCAATGCTATGTGTTTCTGAGGCGATTGTTTGGACAAGCATCTATCTTATCCATTGACCTCTTCTTAGAGAGATTTAAGGGTTGAACATCAACAAGTGGTCTCAATTTCTCCACATCCATTCTAAGTAAATGATCTAGATTTCTATAATTAATTTCTCTTTATAGTTGAGCTAGATTTATATGTTCATCCCTACTAGTAGGAGCAAGTGATCCAGACCCTTCTCCAACATCCATTGTTTGAGCTTCCATTGGGAGTGATCCTAACCCTTCTCCAACATCCATTGCTTGAGCTTCTTTAAGGAGTGATCTTGACCCTTCTCCAACATAGATTTCTTCAACTTGGGTTTACCCTCCTTCCTAAGCTTCTCCTTCATCTTGTAGTTGTTGATTGTGAGCTACATGGACAAAAACGAATCAAATTAGTGGAAACTAAATATAGATACATATTTAAAACTCAGACATGTGACATCAGAGATGCATACATCCTTTATCTATATAATAATGTGCCAATGAAGCTTCACTCATTTTTTATTTTCTACTAGGTGATCTTTTTCTTGCAGATTTAGTTTGCCTTCCCTTCTCATTTTCTATTTTTGTTCTTCAAAAAAGATTACCAAAGATAAAAATTGAATTAATTTGCGTATAATTCTATAAAAAATGGAAAAGAAATAAAAAAAATTGTACCAAAATGAAAAATTACGACCAAAAAAAAAAAACCAGCCCACCAAGATCGAGCGAAAATGATTTGCTAAAAAATCTGGTAGTGTCCTTCTCTCCATACTTTTCCCAGGGGGTGTTTGCACGAAGGGGCCTTTGAATGAAAGCTCTTAACACTATTCTCTCAAAGGGGTGTTTGAGACAATGCCCCAAATTTTGGAGTCTTTTCCTAGGCCAACAAAATTATTAAAATTTCTACCCTTTCAAGGTCTCAATCAAGGACCAAAAAATAAAATATTGTGAAACAAAAAATGCTAGATAATGCTACTCAAAACAAGCTTAACAATGACTATAATTTTAATATATATTGATTTCATTGTGACTTTATATTTTTAGTTTAATTAGACATAGGTTGTCTAGCCATTTATAAACTTCTTTCTTCAACGCTTCTTGAACAATAGTAAATTAAGAAACAAAATAAGAAAAATATCTAGGAAATATGTATTTATGTTACATTTCTATAAAATAAAATAAAATTGAATTTTGATATACAGAGATCAACTTAGAGAAATCAAAAGTAAGCTGTCTAAATTACAGTTAATGTCACTTCATAACTTAATTATCTCTAAAATATTCAACCAAAATGAATGAAACCAATTGGATGTTGTAGATATCAGTGTTATAAAATGAACCATGGAAGAATTATGTTATCTTTTTTGGAAAAAATGTTGATCGGAGTGAATGTCACTCCTTAAAAATGATGATTTTTCATACAAACTACTTATCAAAGGTGAAGGAAAAATGGATAGAAACTAATTCCAAAAATTTTAAATAATATATGTTCGAAACTAGAAAAAAAATCGCTAAAAGTCACTACTTTATATCAACTACAAATTCTTAATGGTTTTGCAACAATAGGCATTTGAAGTTGAAGTTTTTTTTTCAGAATACTCATCTCAGTGTCAAAGTTAGGATAAAAGAGGGACATGGTATATGAACAAATATGGTGCACAATAATTCATGCTTATATGAACCAATGTGAAAACTAATAATGCATTGTCCACTCACCAAAGTTTTATACTTTATATTGTACCCAAGTAATCAGGCAAGAGTCCAACTTTTAAATAGACATCATGTTTTAATTTTGCACCATCTCCTGAGAGACCAAATTGTCTATCATACCACTATACATGATAACCTTATAACACATGTCTTCTACCTTGTATTGGATCTAGAAAAGGATCCTCCTTTGTGTTGGTTCATCTTTAGTTTCATTGATCTCCTCATAACCAATGATTCTCCCTATTTTTAATGTCCCATAGACTTAGATAATATATCTCTTTCTTGTTCAACGTAGACATTTATATCTCCCTAATATTGTATATTCCTAGCACTCCCTTGATGTCACTCAAAATTAAGACGTCCCAATGGTAGTCCTTCCTTACCTATTGGTTGCAGTATGAATCCTTCATGGAACTATGGTCTTCTCTCCACAAATAAATTCTTCCCCTGGTTTACCTTTTGTATAGATTTTTCTCATCATGTTGTGTCGATCTCCCTGGTTCCCTCTATTTTTTCCTACTTGGTATTCGTTCTACATATTTGGGTAGCTTCTAGATCCTTAATTTCCTCAAATTCAAAGTACTCTTCCATCTAATTTATTCGATCAATCAACTCCTCTGGATTTAGCCAATCCAACATAATTAGGGATTTCCATCCTTCACCTCTTTTTGATCCTAGCTATTTCCTTCATCATCTTTATATGGTTTTATTATGCTTGGTTATCTTCCTCTCCTTGTTCTTTTACAATCAACTCTTCATCACCAATTTCTTCTTTTTTTCTTTGGTTTAGGCCCCTCATTTGCTCCTCCTTAATGACATCTAGTTGATTATTCATAGCTTCTCTTCATGTCCACAATTTCATCCACCCTTTCAATGAATTTTTCCATAAGTGACATCCTTGGTGCTCGTATCCTTTCTTCTAAACTAGGTTTGACTACCTCAATTTGATTATCTATCTCATGGTTGTAACTACCTCACCTTGGCAATCATGTAAAAACCCATGCAACCTACCTCTCATTGATGATTTTTATACACCAAATGTCTTTATGAGATTCCACTTATACAATTTCAAATCTTTGTCTGATACCAATTCAGCTACTCAAGATTAGAGGGTCCAAAGTGGATTGTCTAACCCTCAATCCAAACTTACAAAATACTACATAGAATTTGAATAAAGATAAGAACACAATTTTATAAATGAAAGAAGAGGCTCAATGCGCTCACATAATTTTACATATTCTTTGCATTCAACACATTGGCCCCACATGTAGACATATAGTCTACGATGGGCTTATTATAATGATCTACAAAAAATATATATATTGTGAATCTACCTTCCCTTAACTACTTCTTCCTAACTACTACCAATCTACTCCTATGTTTCTTGACATGGTCATGTATCAAATTCAATCACTTGATATAGTCTATGTCAACCTCTTAAGTATAAAGTTGATGTAGGATGTGTACTAGTTGTGACTTCTTGAAGAGGGTGATGTGGGCCCTCGTGAATGTTGTTTGACCTTATATTTACCTCATCGTAACTTTCATTATCCCCAAAAGGCTCCAATTTTTCCACATGCTTCCAATATTGGGTTCAGTTTGAGTTATTAAAGGACACTCCTACATCAATCATTATGTACATGAAAATATAGGAACAATTTTTTTCTTATAATTTTCGAAGTCATAGAAAGACCAATCCCACAACCCAGATACAACTAAGGGATAACCATCTAGTGCTTCCATGAAACTAAGGGATAAAATCATGATCCTAGCATAAGAACTCCATTTCATACTCAATATAGACATTACTTTCAAATGTAACTGGGTGGACAAGAGAAGCTATACAATATGAATGACGGGATAATGACATTCAAGGACTCTGGTAGAGGGTACTCACATATTTATAAATAGGATCTCTAAGTCACATGAATGTAACATGCATATACATGATCAACTCCATTGAACCTATCCACCATTGAACCATTTAGTTTTCTAATATTTTGTAAAATAATAAACAACATCCTTATAGAACGTCACTCATATAATTGAGTTAAGGAATAACCAATTTCTTAAAAAATATCCTCACAAGCTTGCTAGGCTACAAAATCAATTGTGGGGGAATTCTTAGAGCCAAAATTTGATAGAACTGTCACATATAATAACATCTAAATACATACAAGCAATGTAAAAATTACATGCAACCACATGTGAACAACGCAACCACCTTTTTCTCCAAAACCAAACATTAAGAAAAGACCCATAGGACCCTTATCAGTTATGTTAGACCTTTATATTTATGAAGCATTCCAAGAACTTCCACATTAACCCTTCAAGCAAATTAACATAGTAATCAAATCTATAATAATTTTATCAACATTCTAACATATAAATAGTACTTTTAAAGGAAAAAAAAAAGAGAGAGATTGAAAATAAACCAACCATGGGAAGGGATTAAATAGATATACATAAGAAAACCCAAATAGGACTAAAACAAATATTCCAAAGCACTAAGAGAATGCATTATTAAGCAATAATAAATTAGTTGAAATACAATATCTAGTTCTTTCCTTTGTGGAGATCAATATCCTCTTTCTTTAATAAAAAATTGAAACTACAACCATAAGGAATGTGAGTCCAAACAATGTCCAAAAATACCAAGCTAAACATCCATATGTCCCACACCCAATTAGCTATCATTTGCTACCTTTGTAAAAATATTCTACGATATTTAATAACTTTGTAAACCCTTCTTTATTAGTCTCATATACATCATAATATCTCTCACACCATTTTTTTTAATACATTAACACGTTTTCAATGAAAATATATTCTCTTACAAATATAATTACACCTTTAGAGAACTACCATTAACTTTAGAAACTTCTAACGGATAAATATAGGTTAAGAAATACCATATAATTATAATCATTTATAATAAAAATATAACCATTGAATTAAAAACTACAGCCGTTGAATTGTCAAGGTTAACCATTGAAATAGAAAGCTTCTACTTGAAAGAGAGTAAATGATCTATCTTGTAGCATTTGGATCTTTGATGAGGCATTCTAATTAAAACATGAAAGGTTGGTGTCCTTGTCATTGACGTTTGGCAATTTCATTTGCAATTTATTGTCCGTCTCCAACTGTTGAAGAGCTCTAACACAACGAAAGAAGAGAACGTTTTCCTCCATCTAAGACTTGTCCTTGATATAAATCATAGCGCAGTTAATATTTGTTTAAATGACAAAATTAATAAAAAAATTGCAGAAGTAATCAATATTTATATGTCTTGACTAGATTATATAGACAACTGTAAAAAGCATTCTAGCAGCCAATTGTAGAGAAATTTCTTCAAGTTAAATCTAAGCAGGTGGGCTCACAACAGAACTTCCTTTTCACTTTGATAAACATTTGCACAAAGTAAGCTTGTAATTTTATCATAACAAACATGCAATCATATTCAATATCTCTGCACTTTCCATTTGGCATCCATATGTTATGCCGAGACATTCAATATATTTTAAATACTGTCTATCCAAATTCAAGCATGTACCCATAGATTTCGTTAAATCAATCCCCAATATTTTTCTCTGTGTTGCACTGAGATACATGCTCTTCCAACTGTGAAATCCGCACGCTCAGATCATAAATCATCTCACCCCGCTTCTCACTTTTCTTCAACAAATCAGATACAATCCTCTTTAATTTCTCATTCTCTTCTCGTACCATGCCAATAATATCTTCAATAGCATTTACTGTCTCTGAATCTTTATCAACAAAATCAACCATTGTGCACTCCTCTGATCCAGACACAAATTGTCTTCCCTGCATTTGGTCGCAATTATGTGATCTACAGTCTCCTGCAAGTTAATGAGCTCACGAATCACAGCTTTTCCTGACTCCCGCACGAAAGGAATCACTCCCTGAATTTCGTCAAGCCTGAGAATTAGAGACATTATCCACTCCACAATTTTGAGCCGCTCCTTCTCATCTCGTCTACTCAACTCCACAAAGTGTTCATCATTCACACGCCTCCAAATTTCTGCAGCCTCTCCCTTGCTTTTCATTATAACCCTCAACTTATTCAAAGCCCTACTTTTCCTCACACAAAACCCTCAGAAAGCTCGCTGAATTTTCACAGCCGATGTACTTTCTTCCATAGCCAACGCCTTTTTGGATTTGGGGGTCTCAGAATCCACGAAATTGACTGTAATTGTGATGACTTTCTTGGGCTTTACCTTGGGCACATTCTCTGATTGTCTTTCGAAAACTCGATCGTAGCACCCACGAAACAAAGGATTATCGATGGAAAAATCACCCAAAACTTTTACAGAAAACAAAAAATTCAAATCGAGTAGTCTGTAGCCCAAAAATCTAAAACTAAATGCTCCTTTAGAATCTAAGAATCCTTGTGTTAATTAGAAAACGGTGGGAAGAGAAGGGTTTATATGAATGTTTTATGGCAACGCGATGAAAGGTCTCGAGCGTTTCTGAAACATTTTAAATTAATTTAAATAACTCTAATATCGTTTTAAAAATAATTTTCTTTTAACTCAAATATTAAATTAAATAAACTTTCATAAATTGATTAAATTTAATTAAACCTAATTAAATTATATTTTCACTTCTCGCCATTAGGGCCCGTTTGGTTGCACCCCATAACCGGGTTATGCAGCCCATAACCCGGTTATGGGGTGCAATTCCTTGTTTGGTGACTTCTAAATTGAATGCGAATACGGATTTGCAAATCCCCATTTGTGCAAAAATGTGGATGTCCAAATTCTCGCTGAAGAGGTGGAATGACTTTCATCTCCATGGTTTTCATAGAAATTAAAGCCATTTTAACTTCACCGTCAGGTCCAGTGCACTCCAAGGTTTGCATGATTAAATTGGTTTATATATCTTGTCGGGTCGGAGCACTGCGTCGATTTAACTGTTGGAATGTGGATTTACAAATCCATCTTCCAGGGCAACCAAACAGTCCCAAAAAAGCATAACCGGGGTTTGCATAACCAGAGCATAGATAACCATGATTTGCATTATTTTTCAATTCCCCAACCAAACGGGCCCTTAGGGAACATGGAGGATCAAGTGTTCTTCATTTGGACTCTTCAATTCACTTTTCAATTTGTATAGAATTATTTTATTATCTGTAATTAAATAGCCATCATAATATAAAGATTAATCTAAATGCTAATATATATTTTATATAATACGACCTAAATTATTATTTTTTTAAAGCAAAAGTGTATTGGCCAATTTCTATATTATTTATAAATTATAAATTGGTTTGAAGGCTCATCGGGAAGGAACTAGAAAGAAAACACGAAATCCTCGCCAATTACAAAATATTATTACAATGTGTTCTATGGATCTACTAGTCATCAAAGACCGTTAAATCTTTCTACAACCATCCCAAAAACAAAAATATTTGTGATCAGACAATAAGATTTTGACCGAGCTACTCATGCCCATTTAGCATTTGAAGGCGATTACGTCAAAGTTAAAATATTATAATTAATCATTATTGTGCCCATCACCTGAAACTATTTTGAAACCAAACGACAATGCAACATCAACAAAAGAGAACTACCCTAAATGCCACACTCGTTTGTTCATGGGGCCCAATAACCAATAGCCCAAATGTCAAATTTTACTGTGGGATTAAAACTACTATATCAACCCGACCTACACGAAAAAACCTCAAACTCGAGAGAGAAATTCAACCTTTACACAAAAAAAGTGAACGCCCAATAGTTACTCTTCCATGTCAGAGGGGTCCCTTGGAGTAGACTTGGGATGTAAGCACGGTGACTATCCAGGAACTCCGACCTCCCAATCTGAGCGAAGAGCATCCTGTAGATTGCTTCCCCACCCAAAAATACTGATATCCCCGCCACTATGAAGCCCAGACAGAGAATTTGAACCCCACGCTACAATATCAGTTTGAGGCATGTTTGAACCATGAGTTGCAATGCCAGCCAGTTGAATGTTTATGCCCAGGACAACAAGAACATTATGAAAAGACTGCAATAGATTGTGAAAGGATGAGCCTCCTCCTAGCATTCTTGGAATATTTTGAACCTCCTACAAATCAAACATGGAATAAACAACCTCTTTGGTCCTTTCCTCCAACTCTTGCCCAAATTTTTGACCCACTGAGTGTAGAGAATTTTTCAGACAACAGAGGCTTTGTTTCTCTAGCGAACAATGCTATCATAGATAACTATATATTCATGTTTGGTAAGGACAAGATGTCACGAAAAGATTCCCCCAAAAAATTCTTGTCCATTCCAGATGTCATACTTTTGCATGGCTCTTTTAAATTTATTTTCCCTCGAATACTGCTGTTTAATCTCTTTGTGGGCTAAATTTCCAATCAATGACACGAACTAAAGCAAGTCCATTACATTTGATAGAAATTTGAAATAAACTGCAATGGGTATCAAAATTGGTTAGTGTGGGGAACTAAAATATCCTCACCAATTATTAACCTTATGGTATGTCAAATAGTCGCAGAGTAAAACATGAACATATCACTTAGGACCATGTCAATAATCTGCACTAGAATCACATCCTCCTCCTCATATGCCTGGATATATATCCTATAGTTCTTCTAAAGCAACTCACTATGATAGTAACTGTAAGGTTCACAACGAGGGCATAACTCGCCAAGATTTGTCATTGTTGGACGTCTTAAGCCTTTCTGAAACATTCAATTCTTAAGAAGCCAACGAAAGTGTACAAACACTCCCTTCTGTGCAATGATTTGAAATCCAAAGAAATCTTGTATGTTAATGTTTGCAGCTTTAGTCGCATGATCATTTAGAATACATATAATACTTAGATATTGGGGTAAAAGAACAATAATCTGTAACCTCTAAGGACAACTTTGGGCGCTCATTCGCGTTATACTCAGCCGAGTCCCACATGACTAAGTTTACGTGGGCACCATACGGCACTGAGTGGCACCTACGTGGCCTGGGAGACTCGGCCGAGTTATACTCGACCGAGTATGCGCAACATTTTAAAAATCCAAAAACAACCCGCTAGCCCGTCATTTGCACATTGAGGGGCTAAGATTGAGGGTGTGGAGCGGAGGAAGAATACTTGGCCAAGTTCCAAGTAGGGCCCTTTTTTTGTTTTTCAAATGTTTTACTGTATTTAAACATATATGTAAAATGAATTTTTTTATTTAGCATTGTAATGTCATGGTTTTTTTCTTCATTTTCTAGAAATAATTTTTTTTAGGTCATATAATTGATGTTATTTAGAAACATTTAAACGCAAAACCAAATCCAATATTATGAAACATTTATAGGTAAACTTAAAAGCCTAAAATCATATAATTGAGACATTCAAGCAAAAAATGCATGCAGAAAGACATGGAAGAAAAGATACAACTTAGAGATACTACCTGAAGAAAACATCACAGCTTACAATCAGAGAATAAATGAAGCTGTTTCAGGTATCAGAAACAATGGTGGAGAAATTTTAGAGGATGGCATAATGGAAAAACTAATGACCACATTGACAGCAGACTATGAGAAGAAGATAAATATCTTAGATGAGACTATGTAATATTCAAAAGACTTCAAGAGGGAAACTTTGATCAGAAAAATATCTTCATTTGAGATATCAAGATTGAAGACACAACCTAAAATTGAGACATCCTTCAAAGCCTCAGTTCATAGCAAGAAACCTATAAGCAACTCTAGTAATAATGAAGAAGTGGATACAGAACCAGAATAAATCATTGATATGATTTCCAAGAAAGAAAGGAAAGGTAACTTAGGGAAATATGAAGGACAGTTACCATTCAAATGTTTTTCATGCAACAAAATTGGTCACTTTGCATCCAAGTGTCCTACAAGAAACAAGAAATTTAGATCAGATTACAAGCTCAAGTTCACTAAGGAATGTTATTATGGTGAAGATGGTGTAACTGATGATGACTCAGTAGAAGATGAAATTGGTTTCATTTCCATTAAATACATTGAGAAGATGCTTGAAGAAATTGACAAAGAAGATGAAGAAACAGAACAAGAGTTAGCATTAGTTTCAAAAGCTGACATCAAAATAGATTGGATCATAGACATCGGATGTTCACACCACATGACATGAGACAAAGACAAATTTGTACATTTGGACAAGTACAAAGGTGGCATTGTTAGATTTGGAGATAACACTCCCAAACCTATCATAGGCAGAGGTTCTATCACCTTAGATGGAAAGAATGAAACAGATGATGTTCTTTATGTTGATAGTTTACATCATAACTTACTAAGTGTTGGACAGTTGATTGATAAAAGATATCAGTTAGAATTCAAAAACAACCAGTGCATCATTAAAAAAAAGGGATACATGATTGCATTAGGCTCAAAGACCAAAGGTAATGCCTTTCAGCTCAATTCAGAAGTAAGTTGTTTTGTTGCAAAATTGGATGACAGTTGGCTATGGCAAAAGAGACTTGTCATATAAATTTTGACAACATAGTCAAGATAAGTAATGTAAAGGTAGTAAGAGACCTTCCAAGTATTGCAAGACCAGTTGACACCATGTGTAGTGAATGTCTGATGGGGAAGCATGTGAGGACCTCATTGAGGAGCAAACAAGACTCTACTGAAAAAAAATTAGATCTAATACATACAGACCTATGTGGACCTACTCAAACAAGATCATACTACGAAGAAAGGTATTTTATTTTGTTTGTTGATGATTTCTCAAGAATGTTGTAGGTTGCGTTCCTAAAAGACAAATTTGAATCTTTTGAAAAGTTCAAAGTGTTCAAAGCTAAGATTGACAATGAATCTGCATTAAAGATAAAATGTCTGAGATCTGATAGAGGAGGAGAATTCACCTCTGACTAGTTTTATGATTACTGTAAAGAACATGGAATCAAGAGACAGTTAAGTGCACCTAGAACCCCTATGCAGAATGACATTGCAGAAAGAAGGAACAAAATAATACTTGACACAGTGCGCACTATCATGATTGAAGGAAAAGTTGCCCATACCTATTAGGGAGATACGGTCAATATAGCAAATTTTACTATCAATAGAATACAATTGAGACTAGGTGCAGACAAGACACCCTATGAACTTTGGTTTGGTAATGTACCTACTATAAAATACTTCAGATTCTTTGGAAGCAAGTGCTACATCAAGAGAGATGATAGCATTGGCAAGTTTGATGCTAGAAGCGATGAAGGTATTTTTCTTGGTTGCTCTACTAAAAGCAAAGCCTATAGATGTTTTAATCTAAAATTAAAGAAGATCATTGAAAGTACTCATGTAAAGATTGATGAGAAGTTTATGATTCAAGAAAGATATTATGACTATGCTCCCATGATTGAAGATGAGCCCAGAGCCATCAATTAGGACACTGTTATTGAAGAAATGTTTGACTGTATTGATGTTTCATGTAACAATCCTGAACCAAGTGAAGAAGAATCACAGATTACAGATGAAAGTATCACTCCTAAGAACTCAAAATACACATCCAAATACCACTCTAAGGAAGATATCATTGGAGATCAGAGTGTTAAAGTCTTGACAAGATCTAGAGCGCTAAAGTCTTGACAAGATATCATTGGAGATCAGAGCGCTAATTTCAATTAATTTAGGTTTAGGGTTTGGTTGCACTTTAGATAGATGGTTCAATTTTATGCAAGCAATGCATTCAATATGGTATACATTAGGGTTTATAAGGTTTATGATTAGGGTTCAATTTTTTTTACCATCGAGGTTAGGGATTGAGTTAGAGTTTTCAAGTATGCTTTAGTGTTTTATTAGATTTAATTAGGTATATGATTAGAGTTAAATTTATTTATTCTTCAAGCATCAATTATGTTTAGTTTTATGCTTCGGGTTTAATTTTTTTAAAGACTTTACTTCAATTTGATATTAATTTTTTGAAAGATTGTACTTCAATTTTGATATTAATTTCTATAGTTTTCAGGTTTTTTTTTTTTGTTTAAGGATATTTTATTTGGTATAATTTATTACAATGTTTGTTTAGATTTCTCTTAGCATAGTGTCATCCTTACATTTTATTTATATTCTTTATTAGGTTCAATTTTGTTTAGTGTTAATGTAGGTTAAGAGTTATAGTTAGGGTTCAAGTTAGTTTTAGATTTAAGTTTAATCTAGTTTAGATTATGAATTCAATTTGTTTAATTAGAGTTTTCAAGTATGGTTTAGTGTTGTATTAGATTTAATTTGTATTTTATTGTGGATTAGTGTTCAAAATTTCAAAAGTTAAAAATTTATTAAAGAAGCCTTATATAATTAGAACTAAAGATTACAATAAACCAAATTTAAGCACTATATATATAAAGGGCTATAACCAATTTTCTTTAATGGTTAATTAGGTATATGGTAAGAGTTCAATTTGTTTTTGTTATTATGTTAAGGATTAAGCATCAATCATGTTTAGTGTTGTGCTTAGAGATTTATTTTTTTAAAGATTTTACTTCAATTTAGTATCAATTTCTATAATTTTCAAATAGGTTAGGGTTATTTTATTTGCTATACATGTGTGGCTCCATTTATTATAATGCTTTGTTTAGATTAGTTCATTTAGGTTCAAGGTTTACTTTTGTATAGTTAGGGTTCAAGTTAGTTTAATATTTAATTTTATTAATTCAATTTAATTTAATGTATAATTTGATTTTATGTACACGTAATAATCTTAAGATTTATTATTATTTAGTATTATGATTAGAATTTAATTTGATTTATTATTTATTATTGAATTACTGCATCACTTTTATATTTACTATAATTCATTATCTAACACTAAACACCAATATTAATTATAATTTTAAACTAAGTTACTAAAGTCTATTTAAATAATTTAACCCACTAAAGAAAATAAAACACCACATATTAATTATAATATTAAAATAAGTAACTTTCTATTATTATTTGTTTTTAAGGTTTTAAAGATCAATATTATAATTACATTATGGTAAATCTAGTTTCAAAAAGAAATTTTAAAAAAAATTATAACTTTAATAGCAACTTTCTATTATTTTTTCCCTTTTTTAATTCAAATCATTTATATAATAACCAATCACTAAACTTTCTATTCACTTATGATTTAAAAATAGAATGAATCTAATTTATGTAAGTTACTAAAGTCTTAAATAACTTTTTATTATTCAATTTTGGTAAGTTTTAAAGATCGAATTTTAAAAAATTAATGCACTAAAGAAAATTAAACACAACATTTTAATTATAATTTTAAAATAAGTAGTTTTCTATTATTATTTATTTTTTAGGTTTTAAAGATCAATATTATATTTACATTATGTTAAATCTAGTTTCAAAAAGAAATTTTTAAAAAATTTATAAGTTTAATAGCAACTTCTATTATGTATTCCCTTTTTTAATTCAAATCGTTTATATAATAACCAATCACTAAACTTGCTATTCAGTTATGGTTTAAAAATAGAAAGAAACTAATTTATGTATGAGATTTGAAAAATAAAGAATGAAATATAAAGATTTATCTTTAAGGGAATGTCAAGGCCAATAAATCTATGGTAAATGATTTGCTTATGATATATAAAATACTCAATGCTCACAGAAAACATACAAATTATAAAGGATTCAACTAATGGCCAACTTGTAAATCCAATCATGCAATGTCCATCGAATGCAACGGATAATCATAAATCACAATAAATCAATTATATCAACAAAAAGGATAGATGAAACTCGAGTGTAATTAACACTTTGTTTGTAATCCTAAAACTTTGATTTATAGTCCGAAAACTTTGACTATTCTTATATTAATATTTATTAAAATTTATAAAATAAGACAGCAAACGAAAAGCTAACCAAAAAGATTTTGTTTTACTCTACAATTTATGGAAATTTCTCAAAAGAGTTTCACATATTTTTACGGTAGATGAACATAAAGTAGAGAGAAGAATAGAAAGCAAAGAGCGAAACAACAAAAAATATTGGTCTGCAAGAATCAAATAAAAAGAACATATTTACATTCAAACATAACATTAACCATGTATCGCAATAGAGATAAGATAAGATAAATTCATTAATGTCTAACAAGAGACCAACAAGGGTCTAAGGGATAGGAAATGTACAACAAAAGGAACAGCGAACCAACAGACCACCAAACAGTAGCCGGGAAAGGAACCAAGAGCGAAAAAAGAAAGAAGAGAACAAGAAATAGAAAGTAAGAAGAGTTGACACAAGAGAAGGACTAAGGATCATTTTTAGGTAGAAAGAAATCCAACACTAAAGGATAATGATCCAAATGAGCAGGGACCCTGGGTCATCGCTGTGAGTTGCTAGAGATGTGTTGCTGACGGGTAAAGGTGTTGCGGGGTCTCACAAATCTAGAGTGACCGGTGATGGAGACAATGTGAGGCCGCTTCACCCCCCCCCGTAAAGGAGTTGAGGGCGAGAAGAAGACCGTAATGAGCTGATCAAATATTTATCTCTGGGGGAAAAGAAGTTATAGAGTATGCTCACAGAGCTGTACAGTCTCATAGAGATAAAGTGCCAGGTATCTCTAATAAATGTAGTTGAAGAAAGTAGTCAAGGAACTTCACCCTCTGAATAAGCAATAGAATCTCTCTCTGATCTCATAGTAAGTAGGACAACGGAAGATGAAGTGTGTCTCAGTCTCAATCTTAGTCAGGGTGTATAACTTGCAAATTCAATCATGTCTGTCAATGTGATGGTCTGTCTGGGCCCAAAGGCGGTGAGATACAACCCTGAAAGATCCCAGTGTGATGCGAAGGGAGTGGTACCAATGCTGAGATAGGTATCTAGGAAAGACAATAATCCCATCCTGAATGTCTAGAAAGTGCTCAGCATAAAAAGCCATCCTCGGGCGCAGACCCCCACACGAGTTGATCCAGGTCGTGGTGAGAACAAAATATTAACAGTTTTCAAGTCTCATACTAACACAAAACTATGAAATGTTTCAATGACGATAGTTATCTCTTCTTGATGGAGCAATTTTGAGAAGAAAGAAGATGAGGGAATAATAATGAAAAGAATTAGGTTTATAAAGTTTTTAATGAAAATAGTTAGGGTTATAACATTTTTTCTAGAATGGAGAAGGTTTCAACACGTGGGTATAAAATATTTATTAAGACATTTTATAACAAATGAACAGTTACGATTTTAAATCAATCCTAAATTTATGGAGATGTTTTTTACACAGATGGCTTTGTAGGAAAGCCTCTCGACTTAATTAAATAATTCAATTTAGAATTATAGAATAGCTTATTTTTATTTTAAATTTAAATATTAAAATTTTCAAACTATCCGTGTATAGTGAATTCCCACAAAAAATACTACGTAATTTTATGTCAATACATATGAAATTTTATTTATGGGTAATAT
>MU224306.1:974337-1001184 GCA_018584345.1 Thuja plicata
GTAGAAGTAGTAGAGGGGGACATAGACGAGATCAAAGACAACAATGACAATGATGGATTCCACAATCTTGGGTGGCCCTTATGTGCCGTGAGTATTGTGTGCATTAACATTGATGGGGGTCGTGGTTTTGGGGGATGCCTCTGTGCCCTTCTTCTTTCGGGGGCTGAGATTCTGGTGGCTATTTCTTTTGAAGGGTCCATCAAGGTGGTCTAGGATTTGGGGGGTTCAGACATTACCTCTGTGTGGCCTTTCAACTGATATGCATATGGTTTTTCTAGTTTTATGTTGTATAGCGACCCGCCTTTTAGTGTTTGGTGTGGATTTGATGTAGAAGGGTTTTGTTGATGGGACTTTGTGACCGGGTTCGCCAACGGAGGTAAGTTGTCACCGGGTACTAGCCATTTTCGCTTGTAAAGGTTGTCTGGGGAAATGAGATTCCCCGGGCCTCCAAGCACGTGAGAGTCAGGTCTCAACAGTGTGGGGCTCAGTTAGGAAATATGACTGTTTGGTTTGAGGGGGATAGTTGGTTATCTTAACTCATCTTCTCTGGGAAGTCAAGTGAGTGGGGTTTCCTACAAGCATGCATTTACTTGACAAGCATTTCTAACTCATATTGCAGAGTTAGAAGTATTTCATCTACCTATAGTTATACTGAATATTCAAAACATCTGCAATGCTCTAACACACTACACTAAATACTGATGAAATATGTAACCATCAGCTCATATTAGATCAGTAGCGGAGGAAAAGAAGGTCGTTAATCTACTTAAATCATTAGAGAAAAGGACATAAAGAACACAAACAATAAAATACCGTTAACCAGAGATCAGAATGCCAACAATTTCATTGATAGAACTCTTCCTTCTTCATTAACATGTCTTATAGGAAGCACTGGTGCATGGTACAATAGTGGCTCCAAGGGAGTAGTTAACTACTGAAAGATTAAAAACTATGGAGCATTGATCTCTGCAACTAACAACTGCGAAAACCAAATTTCTATTAACTATGGACTGCAAAATCATCAATTTCCCTGACCCTTGGAATGAGGCCAGAATTATCATTTATACACATCATTTGACCTAAAACTTAACCTAACTTATTTTACACTTTACAATATAATATTATTTTCGGTGGTCGGTACTATCTGCACCATGTTACAAAAGACCTCGAGACAGAAAAATGTCTATCATGTCAAAAGAATAAGACAAGAAAAGAGGAGTGGAAGAATCAGTCTTGAGGAGAGAGCCTGTAGAAGAGAAGAAGAAATCCTATCCCCGAGGATCAAGACTACATACCTCATAAATGGGAAGATGGATCACTATCTCTGATGCACCAAGTGTAACATTGGAGCGGCGCCTTGGGAAGACCATCTATTAGAACCTTCTTGTCAAGCCGACGTGCCTTGTTACGGTTACCTACTTTCTGACAATCTTTATTAACTGCCTCAAAAGTGACCAGTCAACCTTGGGAAGCGAGACACAGGCACTTAAAGAATACAAAAATATAGGATCCAAAATTCTGGGATCCAGGACTTACACCCCAAAGAATAAATGAATACAGAAATTACGTTTCCCGTTTGATCATCTCCTGGATCTGGAGGACTTTATTGTTGTTTGTTGTCATTGAAAGTCTAGAGGAGATGGGAGATCCCATCCTCATCGATGTCCTTAAGGTCGACCCTTTGATACTTGGCCACCTCAAACTACTCACCCAAGTCTGGAATATTTACCTTAAATTCTTTAGCCATTTTTGCTACGTCGTGACCTCTGAGCACCATGCAAGTTATTCATGTCATCTTTGCTATGTGACCTCCCCAAATGATACCTTTGGTGGCGGCATCTGGAACATGACAGTTGGGGTCACAGTTGTTCTTGTGGGTTCGGTTTCCCCAACCGATGCCATCTATTCATCCTAGGCCTACCTGCCTTCCAAGACCTCTTCAACCTATATTTCTGGGGCTTCGAAAACTAGCACTTGTTCTTTCCCCTTTTCTTCTTCTTCCTGGGCCTCTTGTTCTTGCACAGGCTCTTTCTCCCGAAGCTCTTCTTGTGCGATGATCTCTTCCATTGATTGTATGATGTCCCCCTGTAAGTTTCCAAACTCATCATCCCTAAACACATCATCAAACTCATCATGGGGTGGGGGATTTTCTAGGGTGTGTTTGGGTTCTTTCTCCAGCTCTGGGGAGTCAGAAGAAAAAATTTGTATTTCCAAGATGTTTGGCATCCCAAGCTTTGGCTCTATCCTTGGCTTTGGATTGGCCTTCTTCTTTTTCTTGGTCACCAAAGGAGGCCCCGCATCCATTAGAGATTCTTGCTCCTCTTCCAATCCACTTCCTTTTGCTCAAACCATTAATGTGTCTAGTGAAGGGGAAGAGGGAGGACAAACGGGCCCGGTCATGAGGACCGGAGTGGCCAACTTTGTGATCAGTTTCTCCTTCATTTGCTAGGAGGATGATAGCATTTGTTGTATCTATTCTTTTATGGGGGTTTCATATGGGGCTCGTGAAGGAGTCTCCATGATCCCTTTTCCTTTGTCCTCTCCCTACAAAGAGGTTCTAGCACTGGGGGTCAAACTTAATACTGTCGATCCAACTCGGTGTGTACTCCCCAGGCATGCCCTCTTGAAATACTCGTGGCTTCACTCGACCAAGTCGTGAGTGATATCTTTAATGGTTGGCCCCTCTTGAGTGTCTCAATTTATTGGAGGGAGGGCCAACTTGTCTATTCCCCTTTCTTAGTATTGAGGGTCTACTGTGGACCTGGTGTCTGAAAAGTCGCCTGGGAATTTTTGAAGCTTCAACCTTTCCATCATCCCGATTGTCATCCGGACAAAGTGTTGGCTCCGGACTTCAAATTCATCTTGGAAATCTTCCCAGAAGTCCTCCATGTGGAATCTATGGGGCTCTGATGCCCGGGGAAGTGATATTGCAATCTTTCCTAGCGGATCAAATTTTTTCCACGCCAGATAGAATTCTGTTAGGCCCAATCTTTTAAGATCATTGTCTGCCTCTTTAGCTGTAGCCATACTACATGTGTAATTCCCACAAGTGATTGGGAATGGAAAATTCACCACCTTCTTCATAGTGTACAAGGTGTGCAGCTCCAACATCTGTCAGCAGTATTCTAAAAGGATTATTTTTTCCCATAGTGTTTGGGCAATAAATAGGGTTTCTCGGAGAAGCCGGTTACCCGACTGTAAGTATGTTGCTGGAACTAGATATAATAATGGCCATAAATTCTGACCAAATCCATGGCCTCCTTGGATAGATGGTACCCGGTGTTCTGGGTAGGTGTGAGAAGATTCTAATAGATGAAGGTGTCGTTAACCTGACAGAAGCTGAGGAAAATAGCCGCTCATTGGATTTTTGGGAAATAATCCCAAGGAGTCTTTTGCCCCAGGCCAACTCCAAGTTCACCTGATGTGAGTAGCCCATTTGTAATGGGGAGTTGTTGTGCTAAGGCCCAGAGAACATAGGATGTCATATAAAACTTTGAGGTCTGGGCCACCTGAAGAAACTGCGAGTCCAAGTGATTAGAAATGATGGCGGCCCAATCAAAATACTGCTCGCCGGTGGAGATGTCAAGCAGGAAGTATTACATCCACCCTGAGAACTCTTGGGTATGGGGTTGCCCAAAAATCCTTCATAATGATATGATTCCAATTTGGATGCTCTCCTTGAACTCAGATCTGGGGATCTCCAACTTCATCCCCTTTGAATCTTTCTTTGGGGTCTTTAATTATTTATTATTTAGATATTGTCAGGCCATTACCTCCAGCTGTTGAAATTGTGCCAAGGCATCAGATCGAGTGATGACAGTGGCTTCATCAAACTGGGGAATCCCTAGGCCCACCCAAAAATTTGCAGCATCCAAGGAAACCATGGGTGTAGGGTATCTGGTCACGATCGGAGCAACAAGCATGATGGCCCAAACATAGGAGTTGTAGTGTGTCGTGAGGGTGAGGATGAGTTCTGGGGCCTGTACAGAACATGGGAAGCAAGCGGCCTTTAGAATCCTAGAAGTTCCAACATTGATGGCCAATTGGTCCCCAGATTGTCGTTGAATGAACATCATTTTAACTAGGGCCTACATTTTTGACCACATCCTGACGTTGGTGTCAATGAACAATTGAACTTGGTATTCGATCTTTGATCCCGTAAAAACATTGTCTTTCAAATATTTCATGCAAAGGGGAAGCTATTCCAAGGCCCTCTCAATTTTGGACCTGACGGCTACCCTGGTGACTACCTTGGAGGGGAGTTCTGGACTCCTGGGTGGTGAAGATACAGAAGCCTCTGACATAGTGAAATTGGGATGTTTGAAAACCTGCAAGGTAAGGCGACCATTAGAATACTTATAAGATAAAAAATGCTACTCTAGATTTTGGAGAACTTACCATGCTGCATTGCGCATTTCACCTGAAAGGTTAGTTTAGATCAAAATCTAGAAAGATGTGCATATGATGACAACCTAGGAATTTGACCATAGTCTGTGCCTGGAGGTTTCATCATACTTGACAAAAGTAAGATGTGGGCGGGGCGAGGGCATAGGACCTAGTGTCTAGAAAACTAACCATTGGGAGGCACGACTAGAAAGTGAGTTGTAAAGCCCACATGGGTGTCACATGGCTATGTAATAAATGGGAAGTTATGGCAAAGATGACGCCAACTATCTAAACGCGTGCAAAGTAGAAGCCACTTGGGCAGTCTTGAATGCATGCATGGGACATAAATTTTACATAAAGGCTGATTGATAGTGGAGAGAGAAAACTTCCATGGTTGAAACCAGCAGAGAGCTGAGCTTCAACCAGGTGGTATTTCTCTATGGGGCAAGCTCATAAACTCAGATGGAACACAGAAAAAACACGATGAGCTCAACGTGAGACTGAAAGGATATACATGAAATATACAATTAATATATAGTAGAGCCAAAGGATATATACATAAAAATACAACACCCACAAGCCTTTTCACAGGTTTATACAACCACACATATTTACACGAGCTCACCTAAGACAATGCACATTATCGACATTAATCTACAACTGCGCAGAGGGTGGACAACCCTCTCATAGAGCTAACCCACCAACGGGCGAAAAACCGAAAACAAAACATGAAAAGGAAAACCAGACAGAAAGGGACAAAAACCAAAACCAGCAAAAACCAGAGAACCTACCTGGAAGACAAACATAATGGAGAAGGTAGGCACTGGAGGCACCTTCCGACGAGCTCAACCCAAGGATTACCATGAACAATTACCACCAAATCACTGGTTAACGACCACTAAAGACAAGAGAAAAAGCGGTTTGAAGTCATCTTAATTCACTTTGATTCACTCTAGATTCACAAGTCTTTAATCACGGTAACTATAAAAGGTGATGTGTAATTTCTATTTATACCCAAGGTAAAAGCTAGTTACCCTTTTCTGCGAACTCCAAAATAGGCAGACCTCTGGACTCTGGGCCCGGGGATTCCATGCCACCATACCTTCTTTCTAGGAGAAGACATCGTGGTGGAGAATCCCATAATCCAGAATCTAGCTTTGGAAAGAACAAACTCTGGGACCAGGTCCCAGAGGCACGAAAGACAAAAGCAAAAAAAAAAAAAAACCCTCAGGGGAGGGAAAGCCCAGGGAAGAAAACAAAGAAAAAAAAGACAAGGCAAACAAGGCAAGAGCCAAAAGCAAAGAAAAGGGGGACCCAACATTTTACACACAAAATGTAGGGACAGGTATGCAGGGCATAACAAGTTTCTTCTTTATAGAAGCTTAGCTAAGCCTAGTTGGTCACCTGATGGTCCAGGATTTTGTAAGGATTTATCTATGGCGACTAATGCTGCTAGGCTGGACTCAGTTTAGGTCGGCTTTTCCTATTCATTTTCTACTAGGTCTTTTACCTCTAATTTAGTCTATCCCCTATTTTTGGGTATTTTTTCTTTCTGGGACTGTGGACTAGATGTATCTCTTTTGGGGGCTTATTTATTTGGGCTTCTTCATTTGTGCTATACTCCTATAAAGGTGGCGTATACACCTATTAAGGAAGGGTCTTATCTTGTGGCTTTTTAGTGGTGAAGACTCCCTCCACTTATGCTCCCTTCATCCTTGATTCTCATTGAGGTGGAAGATCCTTTTGAAATGGAGGCACATCCTGTGGTGGTGGACTATTAAGGCTAGGTGGAGGTTTTTGTATTTTTAGGTGGTCTCCTCTCTCATCTAGCCAAATGATGGAAGGTTGGAACTGGCTAGGGATAGATCTTCTCTTATTGAGGTTGAGTGGGTCGTGTTGTGGTGCCAATAAGCTACTGGAGGAAAGTCTTTGGTGTTGGTTGGCCTATGGCCTCAGGGATCATTTCTTCCTAGGCCTAATATCAAGCAGCTTGTTGTTGCTGGTGGTGAGAGTGTTATTCAATTGACGTAGTTTCCCATGGTTTTGGGTATCATACTTGCTCCCTATGTTGTGCATGGGGAGTCTTTTTAACCCTATTTTCATGGTTTTCCGTGCTCTTTTTTCATTGGTTTTTGGTAGGAATTTTCAAGTGGATGCTGATAATTCTTAAGGGCCCATCCTATATGTTGGGTGTTTTTTATTAAGGTTAAAGGCATGTTTTTGGGTTGGTTTATCCTATGGTGGACTCTTGTTAAGTCCTGAGGTTTCCAGATTCCATGAAAAAACCATGGTTACCTATTTGTGGAGTTTTAATAACCTAGAAAATTCTTTATCATGTGAGGCTATGGTCTCTTTCTCTGGTTTCTGGGTAGCTGGGGTATTAGTGTTTACTCTTTTGTTAGCTGTATATTGTGTGCTGGATATGGGCTACTACGTTTAAATGTTTTTATCATTATAGCTTTGATTTTTGTGGGGTTCCAAATCCACCTCAAAATATTCTTGTAAAGGTTTTTGGGGCTCCTTCAAAACCTATTTTTACCTTAATAAAAAACATCATGTGCTTCTTTTATACGAACTCCCTAAAAATTCATTTGATACTTTCAGAGAGCATGTTTTATGCAAGCTCTAGCACTATCATGCTCACCTTTTCCATGTCCACTCTCAAATAAACTCCATACATGTGGTATATTTTTATTATGATAATATCTACATAGTGCATAAAATGGTCTAGATTATTTTAATTGTGTCACACATCCATATGACCAATAAAAATGTTTATAATTTTTAAGACCCCTTTATTTCAAATTTGGAAAAAGATCTTGAAGTAGTGTTCTACATAATGAATTTCATTCTCTTTATTATAACTTATATAAAGGTTATATTGTTTCATGATGACACATTCTTCAAATGAGCTCTGAACACCATCCAAATCTAATTGTACATGTCGATAACACACTTGTACCATAATAGTAATTGTTGTAAAAAAATATTATGATTGAATGGCCTTTTGATGAATAAAGGAATAGTTTTTGGAAAAATCAACAACCGATAGACTAGTTCCAAGTGGGAAATTTTATCTCAGTGTTTGGAATTTTTGTGCTTTCCACTTTGCAAAAAAATTGTGATGAATGTAGGGTTGAATCTTGTTCAAGTCAGCTCCTTTCGGCCAAGTGTTGGTAGTTATTGATCCTTCATAAACCACTTTGAACCCCTTTGAACCTCTATTCAAATTAGTTCAAAGAAGTTTGAAATCAAATATATTTGTCTAACATCAGTGATTGTAGGTGGGACCCGTGCTACATCATTACACAATGGTGAACCACTTTGAACCACTTTGAACCTTAGTTTGAAGTAATTCAAATAAGTTCAAAGGAAGAAACAATAGACCCAAGGATTGATGTGATAACTAAGGTTGTTAGTAATAACTTAGAGGCGGCGGCGAATCAGTGGCTTCAATTTTTTTCTCTCAAACTTAACCACCAATCTATAAACCTCAGATTATTATGTCCCTACAAGATGCATGTCATGGAATAATAGTACCGATTAACTTTCTATCAGTTTTCTTTGTCCATCCTTATTCTTTCTTGATTACCGATAAGCAATATAACTGTAACACCCCAAAATTGGAATCTTACAACCCTAACCAATTTTGTTACATTTGTCATTCTTCTGGATCATCAAAGTCCCATTGTACTAGGCAATTCTGAGTTTTTAACTGACTCTACTCGACCTAAGTGTCAAATGCAGAAAATCCTAAACCTGCATTAATCATACATCATGTTTAATTCCTAAATATCTATTGGCTAAATAAACCCTATGATCGAATTAATTTAATTAATAAAGTCCTAGCACTTTAATTAAATTAAATTCACCCTCTTTAGCTAAGACACGTGAAAAAGGGATTAAATAATATTTAATTATCAAATAAATATCCTCATTTCAATGATTAAATTTAATTATTCAGATAATTGAGAAAAAGAAATTATGAGGTCATATTTATTTAATTAATTGAATATTCTCTCAAAAATCTTATCTCTGTTCAGAAATAGATTCTTTAAATTAATTGTGCTTTAAAGAGAAAGAAAAAAATTTAATTCAAATAAAACAGAACTAAATCAAAGAGAGAAAACAGCTAAAGCAGAAAGAAAACAATTTATTATATTCTTTTGAATAAAGCTTTCTATTCTGAACTGACTTTTCTATCTGTTTTATTTCAAAGAGGAAAGTTTCTATTCTGGTCATCTCTGACTATAGAAAAGAACTCTCATTCTTCATTCAAAACCCCACTCACTTTTATGTATTGTTAGAATAATGAATTATTGTCATATTTTCTTGATAATCTCATATAGAATAATCTCATTTTTGCAATAGAATAGCTTCAATTTCTAGAATAATTACATTTATCATCATGTCTTAGATTATCTTACATCTTTTGAATTCTTAGTATAATCTTGCATTGTATTGCATTCATCATGATAAATCCTTCGTTCCTAGATTGGTCCATGGTTGTGAGACTCTCGTTCTAAGAGCAATTTCAAAAACCCCGTCTGGATAGAAGGCAATATGTCGAATCATGTAGGAAGACAAGATGAATAACCTCATATTTAGTCTTGTGTGTACCTAGTGGAGAAGGACTATGTTGAAGTGTATGGTGAATTAACAAGGCCAAATTTACCACATACATTTCTGGCACCCACTGTGGGGTAGGTACATTTCTATTCTGGCCTCATTTCATTTCATCTTTTTCATTTTTTTGCATTCTGTCTGTACTTCCGTACAAGTTTTGTTTTAACTTTGCGTGAACTTTCTGTACATCTCACGTGAACTTTCTAGTTCTTCACGTGGCTTGCAACACTTCTTCGCGTGATCTAACATACTTTATCCTGCAAAATTACAGACCAGAGCTTTCAATTTGATATTTTATTGTCTTGATTTTCTAACCACCTGTTGTTTTCTGACAACTGTGTTTCTCTGATTTTATCTTTTGAAACAGCTTGACAGTGGTTTGCAGGACGCTAAGACAAAGAAAAGCCATCATAAACTTCTGACATGTTTGTTGCAGGACACTGATATGAAGAAAGGCATTAAAAAAAAATAATGGGTTTATTGTAAGACATTTTTCAAAGACCTTGCATGTTTTCAACAACTTCTTATATCTGTTTTTGGTAGTTAAAACACACTTCGCTTGGTGCTTAAAATGAATCATTGTCTTGCGTGATTGAAGTGTTTTTTAGATTGTAATCCTAAGAACTACATATGAACTTATCCTCTCCCCTTGCATTTATGGATCTTGGGTGTAAGAGAAATTCATGTGGTTTTTCTAGAGTGGCTACCTCCCGAGAGCTTTAGCAGAGCCAGTGAGAGTGGATGCCCAACCGGTAACAAGCTAAAGCCAAGCCCTTCCAAACCGGTATATAAAAAATTCTATTGTGATTAATGTCACAATAGACAAGTGTGAATTCATTGTGGCAACCAAAATATCCTCTAGTACCCTAGTGGTGCGTTAAAGTCCCGACATCGTTAAGGTGAAAGCCTTGCTTTGAACAGATTGGGAGAGCCCCCTTTTTTGGGAAAATGACTTGATCACAACCACCTGAATGGATGTCTTTACTAAAAAATATTGTTCTAGTTTTCCAAAAACCCTCTATCTATTGGCGCAGAAGATCAGAGACCGACTAAGATGCCCCACATTCTTACGGCTTTTAGTAGAGATAACAACCCTTTGGGAAGCAATTCATTTGGGGTCCGAAGCTTGGTATGCCTGAGAAGTGAGTGCATATGTAAGGAGGAGCCCATGCTTCCAAGCTTCTAAGTTATCTGCTAAGAGTAAGCGTAGCTAAACTTCAGTTCAAGTGGGGATTCAATAGATATTGTCCTGGCTATCCTAGGATTGTAATGTTCTTATTTTGGTACTACAAACATTATGTTTAATGTGTTTTGCGTGGGTGTATTATTTGAACAATCGAAACTATCGTCAAAACACACAAACTATCAATCTTGAACATGTCCAAAACAATATGTAACTTGAACTATCTGTCAGAAAATAGCATGATTTCATCTTGGGAAACACAAACTGGTCTTAACAGTTTGATTCTGTAAATGTCTTTTTTTCAACATCTGCATAGTTTCGCGCAAAATTTCCAAATGTTCGCATCATTCGGTGAGAATCTTCGTGCAATATGCAGTATGTTGTCACGTGATATTTGGAAATAGTGCCATTAATCTGTCCTTTTTATTCTATCAACTGGTGTCATTCTTCACGCGAAGAGATCATTTCTTCGCGCGGTTCGGTGAGAAACTTCACGCGACAGAGCATTTTGTCACGTGAAACTGCAATCTTTTGTCCAAAATAGTGAGCTAAAATCTGCCAATCAGTTGTAGTTCTGTCAAATATGGTATCTGATATGGGTCTATGTTTCTGCCATCTATCTTCACATATTCTGAAACTTGGTTTCTTGGGTTAAGAATTACATGATTCTTGCTTAAACTGGTCTTGTCTCATGTCTTTTTGATTTTATTTCAACTGTGTCGTCATGCCTTGTGTCACAATAGTCATCTCTTGGCTTGTTTTAGCCTCATCTTAGACGATTTGTACCAAGGATACTTCACCTTTTTGCACATTTTGTGCAATCTTTGAGACAGTTTCAAGTTTGGTCCTAGTTCACATTCCTTGTTCAAAACTTTGTCTATGATTGTCACAACTCAAAGTGGAAAAACATTTCCTTCAATCAATCAAGATGAATCTATACTTTCCACACCATTATTGGCTACATCTAGTGAGGAATCATCTCGATCTCCTTCCCCAGTATGACGACCTTACAATAAACGGTCATTTCCTATGGATCTTAGTAGGGTTCGAAATCCTTTGTTCCAAGAAGACCCAAATTCAGAGAACACTCAATCTCTTCATACCGAGTCTTTACACCTTGAATCCTTGCATTTTAGCAAGATGGTAGATCATTACCAATTAGGTGGTGAGGTTAGAAGAACTGACCTCTTTAGAAATTGGGGTAAGTCCCATTCTGAAGACCCCCCTAACATTGTAGAAGTAGAAATCACTCAAGAAGAGATTGCACAAGCTTGTGCTAACAAATAATTCTATAAAATGATGGGAATTCTACTAGATGAGGAAAAGGAAAAATACATTCTTGAACTAGCCAATCAAGGGGCTAAGTTACCTTCCAATTATGCTTTAGAAACACTTATTGAGAAAGAGGAAGAAACTGAAAATTCCCGCTTGCGAAAAGAAATGCAAACTATGCGAGAGCAACTCTCTCAACTCTTGAAAGAGAAAGACAAACCTGTCACACAATTCACATTGGAAAGCATCTGTCCTTTCCCATTTGATAAAGATCTTCACATGCCTCCTTTTCCCAAAGGAGTTGAACTTCCTAAATATGAAAAATACTTGGGTACATCTGACCCTTAAGACCATTTGAGAGAATTTGGTGCTCTCTCCATGGAATTCATGCATGACACAACCTATCTTATGCATCTTTTACCACATAGTTTGGGAGGATCAGCTATGGAATGGTTCTCTAGACTACCAACTAGCATCAAGACCTTTGATGAAATTGCCAATTTATTTCTACAACACTATTCTCACAACATCCAACATCTGGTTCATATTCAAGATCTTTGCAACTTGAAACAAAACAATGGAGAATCCTTCTTGGAATTTCTCCAAAGATGGAGACAACTCTATACATGATATTCTTACAAGATACCTAAATCAGAAAAGTTGGAGATCTTTCTTGATAATATTCTCCCCAACTTTGGGTATCAAGTACAGCTACAAGGTCCTCTAACCTTTGATGATATGATTAAACAAGCTATAAGAATTGAGACATTTATGATCAAGAAAGGAGAATTGACCTTACACAAGGAAAATAAACAAGGGTCTTCTTCCTCAAGCAAAGATAAATCCAAATTTCCCTACAAGAACCAAAATGTTGTGAATGATGGAGTTGTAGACAATGTGACTGCTAAGCCTTCCAAGGCTGCCTTTAATCTCACTACCACGATGCAAGTGGCCAAAGCCACTAAACAGGCTGTGACAGAATCCAAACCAAGTACTTCATGATTTTTTGGACCTAAACATTGGGCTCCCAGGCCCAAGCGTAAATTCACTCCTTTAGGAGAACCTCTTGAGGCGGTTTACAAAACTCTTGTGGACAATCAGTTACTTACTCCATTGGCTAATCCATGACCTTATGATCTGCAACCAAGACCCTCTTGGTGGAATGAATCTACTTTTTGTTTTTTTCACCAAAACAAAGGTCATAAAATAGCTACTTATCTTAAGTTGTGGCATACAATCGAGGATCTCATCAATAGTCGTGAGGTTATTGCTGTGGGAAGTCACAACAAAAACTTTGATCACCAATATTTCAAGGATCCATTTCCTCCTCATGGGAAAGGTGAATCATCTAAGGAAAAAATGCTGATGCTAAGGTCAACTATACTTACACCAATAACGACAATGTCATTAATATGGTTGAACCTATTGACACTGAATATTATAATGTCCTCATTCTTAAGGGAAAGGAAGATACTTCTAAGTCTAAAACATCTTTCATTTTGTGAGGGTCTACACCTCAATCTTCTGAACAAGGACAGTCTCAAATCAGTGCTAATGTTATTACTTGAACTCGAGCTAAAATCATTCTCAAAGGCCCTGAGCCTTCTTTATCTACATCAACTCAACCTTTAGACTAAGCTAAGGTTGACTCTGCTAATAAGAATCCCAAATTGTGTTCCTCATCTAATGCTACCAATTACAACTTTCTTGATCAATTGCAATGTACTAATGCTCAGATAACTATTTTTGAGCTCCTAAAAATCTCCCCTGCTCATAGGGAAATCCTGGATAAATCCCTCACTGAGGCAAATGTCCCAAAATATCTTGATCTCGACCAATTTCAATCTATGGTAGGTCACTTGACCTCCTCACATTAATTTTCTTTCTCTGAGGAAGATGACCATTCTTTGAGTCACCCACATAATAATCCTTTGCACATTGAAGTAATGATAGTTCCAAAGCGTGTTCGCCGTGTACTCATAGATAACGACGCTGGCCTAAATATTTTCTCTACTGGTTTCCTTATTGAGTTAGGCTATGGCAAAGATTGCATTGATTCTCACAAAAAAATTACCATTAAAGCCTATGATAAGGAAGAATATAAATCCAAGGGGCTAGTTCTATTGCCAATTAGAATTGGTCCTGTTGAATGAGATGTTATCTGTCAAGTTCTTGACATCCCTTTGGCATACAATATCCTGTTAGGAAGGCCATGGATCCATCACTAATACATTTGGTACCAAATTGCAACGGTAGTGTCGTTGCAGTTTTTCTGTCACAACCTTGTCATTGTCGCAATTGTGACGTCAGACCATCGCAATTGCGATGATGACAAGGTTGTGACGGAAAAACTGCAACGGCACTGCCGTTGCAATTTGGTACCAAATGTATTAGTGCATGAAATGCAGGTTGTCCCTTCCACATACCATCAGTGCATTAAGTTCCCATTCCAAGGTTTTGAAGTGACTATACCTGGTAATACACGCTATGATTGCAATGCCCTCACAAAATCTGCTGACATCCTTGTGCCTGCCAATAGAGAATCTATTGAAATCCTTGAGGATAAATTAAAAGAAATGGAAAAGAGTCTGACACTCAAAGAAACTGATATGGGAGGATATCAGATTGAACCTATGCTATCTATTACATCTTTGCCTTTGTCTCCCTATTCCTTTGGGAGACCTTCTGAGAGCACTAAACCTTCTACGGTTCCTCCTCCAACAAAGTATAGTGGTACTTTTGTACAAGCTACAGTACCATTAGAAGAAGAAGCTAAAAATAGAGCTATCAAAACTTGGATCTATAAAGGAGAAGACAATTCTGAAAATACTCCTCCTTATGACATGAAACCTGAGCAATATGGTAAAGGTTTATCTATTATACAATTTTTTGGCTATAAAGGAGATGGTCCCATAGGTGTGAATCATAAGGGATTGATTGCACCACTTGAAGCTATAGGTCATAGAAAATGTGACTCTACAGGTATAGGCTTCCAGAAACTCACATTCTAACTAGGATAAATAAATTTGTACCTCAAGAAGATAAGAAACAAACACCTAAAGAACCACCTAAAATTGCAGAACCTGAAGACAGCTCTGACGAGGATACTTTTCCTTATCCTATTCCTCCAGACCTGACAGCATACTTTGCTGAGCCAGATAACTTTTTACCATGTGTCAGTACAGTAGACACTGACAGTGATTCTAATACCACCACTTCAATTGCTCCATTAATTTATGAAGAGTGGAAAGACATATATAATCTGAACCATAGTCATCATGGTGATTTATTCATACCACCACACTTTCAAGAATAGTTTGACAAGGAATTCTAGTCACTTCTCATTACACAAGAGGCAGTTGATGCTACAAACACTACTGAGGTACCTAGGTTAACAAGTGCTCATCTGACCATAGCAGAGGTTCTAGGAAGAACTCATCCCAACTGGGGACAAAGGGTTGATTTCACTCATGTTCTTGACATGAGACCTAATGATGAAACAAACTCCCATGAATATGAGTTTGATAGCTTGTCATATGCCACTTCTGATCGAGATACATATACAACTAATGCATATGAAAACCTTCTTGAAGTAGGTGAACGGTCTAGTGTAGGGTCACATGAGTCTGACTCCCTAGGTGTTAACATGTCATCTACTACGATCACTAGGAATCAAAGGAATTTGACTATACCTCTGGATAAGATCACTTTAGGTCTTGACTTGCTTGTCCATGCCTTTGATGATTATACCATGAATGCACTTGAACCCGTCACTCCTCTTTCACTTTGCCATCCTGAGCTTATGGACTGGAACTCTACCTCCCCATCTAACAAAGTCCTTACATTCTAGAATGATTACGCTCTTGCCTGTTACCTACATGCTGTTGAACCTATAACATCTCCCACTAGCAAAGAAAGTCTCAATATGACCGAGGCAGATATCAAGTATCTTAGTCACAAAATAAAAAGAAGAAAAAATAGGCACTCCGATGGTGAAAACCACCTTGTGGAAGTATCAGAGCCTAAAATAGTCAAAATAAAAGACGTATCCAAGGGTGAAAACCTCTCTGAGGCGCCCGAGGATGAGATACTTGATGCCCTCCCAAGTCATTTTTAGGAAAGATCATTTGTTCTTATTGAACCAACTCAACCTATCAACTTGGTTACAGAGGCAAAACCTCAGATTATTCACTTGACACAATCGCTATCAGAGGCAGAAAGAGAGGAATTCACCACATTCTTTAGAAACAAAAAGATTAACTTTTAATGGAAATATTTAGACATGTCAAGATTAGACCCTAATCTAATCTTGCATCATCTATGCATTGCACCAGGTGTTAAGCCCGTCAAGCAGAAGCTTCACAAAATGCTTCCACATGTAGCCATACTTGTCAAAGCTGAATTGGAGAAATTGCTTAAGGCAGTGTTTATCAGAGTCATTGATTATGAAGAATGGATCTCTAATATTGTTCCAATATCAAAGCATGATAAATCTATCTGAGTCTGTACAGACTTCAGAGACTTGAATCTGGCATGTCCTGAGGATAATTTTCCATTGCCTAACATTGATATGATCATAGATATGATAGCTGGGTATGAAATCTATTCATTAATGGATGGTTTCTCTAGTTATAACCAAATAAAAATTGTGCCAAAGGACCAAGAGAAAATAGCTTTCATGTGTGCTTGGGGCACCTTCTGTTGGAATGTCATGCCCTTTGGACTCAAAAATGTCGGTGCTACATATCAGAGAACAGTTACCACCATATTTCATGACATGATGCATAAAACTATGGAAGATTACATGGATGACACTTTGGCTAAGAGCATGCACCTAAAGAAACATCTTGCCGATCTAGGTCCTATACTAGATCGTATGGAACAATTCAGTCTAAAGCTCAATCCTGAGAAATGCACATTTTGCATAACATCTGGTAAGTTACTTGGCTATATCATCTCTGCCAAAGGTATTGAAGTAGATCCTACAAAAGTACAAGCTATTCTAGAAATGCCACCACCTAAAAATATCAGACAAATGAGAAGACTTCAAGGCCGACTGCAGTCTATCCGGCGTTTTATCTCTCAACTGGCAGACAAGTCACAACCGTTTACCAAAACTCTGCACAAGGGTGTGGCTTATCAATGGAACAAATAATGTGATGAAGGGTTGACACAAATCAAATAGTATCTTGCAAACCCACCGATCTTGATGCCTCCCATTCATGGGAAGCCACTTATACTTTACATATCTGCTATGGATACATCATTGGGTATCCTATTGGCTCAAGAAGATCAACACAAGAAAGAGAGGGCTATCTACTACATTAGTAGAAATTTGGTCTCATATGAAACAAAATATTCTACTATAGAGAAGGCTTGCCTTGTAGTGGTGTTCACTTCACAAAATTGCAGCACTATATGCTGGCTCATACTACACATCTAATCACTAAAATTGATCCTCTAAAATACTTTCTCAGTAAAGCTACCCTCATAGGTAGACTAGCTAAATGGGTCATGCTTCTCAGTGAATTTGATATTGAAAATGTGGAAAGGAAAGCCATTAAGGGCCAAGCAATAGCAAATCAATTGGCAAAAGCACCTCTAGTAGATCATTAGCCATTGCACATTGAATTTCCAGATGAGTCCATATTACTTCTCACACATCGATCATGGACTATTTTTTTTGATAGTTCATTTACCCAATAGGGGTTAGGTGTCAGGATATTGTTCATTACACCTCAACGGTACTCGCTACCAAAAGCATACAAGATGTTGTTTCCTTGTACAAACAACATTTCTTAGTATGAAGCCCTCATCAATGGTATGAAGATCGCCCTTGAGTGGCGCATAAATGAACTAAATATTCTTGGAGATTCTCAATTGGTCATCAATAAGGTCAATGATATCTATCAAACAAGGGATGACAATTTTATACCTTACAAATAGTTGGTTGATGATCTTAAATAGTATTTTACTCATATCACATTTCAATAGGTTCTGAGGGCAGATAATAAAGCGGTAGACGCCATGGCTACTCTTGCCTCTATGTTACAAATGCCTAAAAATGATTTTAGACATGAATTCCTGGTGGAGACGTTATGCTACCCATCCTATGGCTCCCCTGATTCCTGGATGATTTATTCTATCATAGGACATGACTCATCCCACTACCATCACATCTTCTCCTACCTACATGACCAAATTGTTCTGGACACTTACTCCTGGAATGAGAAACATCACCTAATCCGCAGTGCTTCACAGTTCATCATCATTGCTAATGACTTGTATAGATGTGGTCTAGAGGGTACCCTCCTTAGGTGTTTAGAACCTGATGAATCCAAACAAGTGTTAGTAGAGGTGCATGAAGGCATCTGTGGGTCACACTCTAACGGCCTGACATTGGCCCGTAAACTTATTAGAGTGGGTTACTACTAGCCAGATATGGAAAAGGAAGCAACAAAATTTGCTAAGTATTGCATACAATGTCAATTACATGGAAACCTGATTCATGCTCTAGCCAAGGAGCTTATTCCATTCATTACTTTCTGGCCATTCCAACAATGGGCCTTTGATTTGGTGGGTCAGATCTACCCCTCGTCCTCCAATGGACATAAATTTATCATCACAGCTACTGACTATTTTACTAAGTGGGTGGAGGCAGTCCCTCTCACCGTTGCTAGTGGAAAAATAGTAGCTATGTTTATTCTCAACTACATCATCTGCAGGCATGGTGTACCCTCAGCCATTATTACAGATAATGGGGGCAATTTAAAAACAAGAATTTGACAGAGCTCTGCTCTAAATTTAAAATTACTCAACATTGGTCTTCCATCTATTATCCTCAGGGTAATGGTTAGGTGGAAGCATCCAACAAAACAATCCTTAAGATTCTGCATCGCATAGTGCATAAATCCAGATGAGATTGGCATCTCTAGATCAATCCAGCTCTTTGGGCATATAGGACAAGTATAAGAACACCAACAGGGGCTACTCCCTATGCATTGGTTTATGGAGCAGATGCTATGCTACCTATTGAGGTCGAGATACCTTCTCTATGAGTCTCTCTGAAAGGCCTCATTACTGATGAAGATACTAGAATATCTTAGCTACAAGAGCTAGAATTACATGATGAACGTTGCCAAGTTGCATTTGATCACCTGAGAGCATAGAAAAAGAGGATGTCCAAGAGCTATAACAAAAAGGTTAGACCAAGGGATTTCCAAGCAGGTGACCTCATTCTGAGGGAGAACCCTAAGAATCAACAACATCGGATCCAGAAAGGGAATTTTGAACCAAATTGGCTCAGTCCGTATATTGTTACTGCAGTGTTTGGGTCTGGTACCTATACACTCTCTACTACTGAAGGAGAATAACTCAAAGAGCCCATCAATGCTCTTCATCTGAAGCAGTTTTATAGCTAAGACATCTTCAGTATGCTCATGTATATAGTAAAGTCCTGAAAAAATGATCATCTTAGTGAAAACCTAGTGATAGACGCTTTGATGTATCTCCAAAAAAATCATATATTCCAAAAATACAAAAAAATTTAAAAATTTAAAAAATACAAAAAAAAAGAGAAAAGAGAAAAAAAGGTGCCATTGATGAAAACCTAGCAAACAGGCGTCATGGTAGAAAAAAATGAATTTTTGCCAAGAAGGTGAAAGCCTGGTAAACAGGCGCCTCTTGTTCCACAATGCTATGTCTATCACAACACCACTTGGCTTGATGCATTTTCTTTCCTGCATTGCTACTTTCCTGCTTTCCTGCTTACATATGCTTTCAGTTACCCGTCAATACACCAACTCACATGGATTGAAACTGGTTATACTCTCAGGGAAACCCTGCTGATCTAGGGGGCACTGTCCTGTTATCTTTTAAGGATCTTGTTCACATTAGTCACCAGTGGTTCTCACTGTGTCTGCCTACTGATGTATAGCTTATACTATGATCGCTTCATTTGAGCATCTCTCTCGCATCAGTAACCAGTGGTTCTCACTGCGTCCACCTACTATTTCTATTCTATCAAGATTGCTCACATTTTTTATAGTTGGACTTATACTCAAATGCTCTATCTATCAATACTCAGTCTTGACAATTCTATGCTTTAGTTTGTACATATCTTTTGATCACTTTTGTGACACTCTGGTCCCTTTGTGGACCCTCTTGACTTGTCATTGATTCAGCACCATACACTTGGGGGCAATCCAATCTCATTTGTCCTTGCAACATATGTCAAGTCAGTCATCATTACTAGGGGGCATGGGCCCGCCATTTGATCACATTTTTGGTTTACACCTGAGTCAGTAATCTTGTCATTTCTCAAGGACAACTCGCTACTGACACAACCTACTATTTTTCAACACCACCATAAATAAGTATTTTTTAACACTATCTTTGGACACATCTGTGTTTTTCAACACACATCGGATATCTTAAATGTAAACATATATTGATAAAAATCAAACACAATGCATTCACAAGCACAACGGTGTTTTTCAACACCTCTAAACATGAATATATTCAAAAACTTTGAAACTAGCTGAGTTATGCTTGAATATTTCTTTGTACGCTATCTATTCTCATGGTTTCATTGATATTTTCTTTGTCTACTGCTTGTTGGTGTAGTCTCGATGATCCGACAACATAAAATAAATAGGGTGTATGTGATAAGAGCTCCTGCAATAAGGTGGAATAGCCTCAGATCCCTTGATCTTGTTTATTTGTACGCCATGGTGAGGTTGGTACTATCTCCTTGCTTGTTATTGCTCTGTTTGTTATTGTTTTGTTTGTTATTGATATGTTTGTTTACGCATGATCACACTCATGGTTATCTTGGCTTTGAATGCCTTGATGCTAGTGTACTCTTGCAACATTAATTGGAAACAATGTTTAGGTCATCTTGGCTTTTGTTCCCTGGTGCTTACATTCGTTTCCTACATTTTATCTGATGATGAGTCATATTCATATCCTTATGGTTGCATTGTGGTGCCAGTAAGGGTTGTATCGACTTTGATGTTCCAAAAAAATGCTCAATGATGATAAATATACGATGGGTCTCACAACCATGTCCTAGAATTGCACTCTCATATTGCATCTAGCATAGGATTGCATTTTCATTCTAGACTTGCATTGTGGTAATGATTTAGTGTTCTTTTCATTGAATTCTTCTGGGTTCATACTTTGGAGAGTTCTTCTTCACTATCCTGGTTTCATCACAACTGCATAGGTGTTTGATCCTTGCTCTTGTTTCTTCACATGTTCTTTTGGTTAGCATTTGTCATCATGCATGAGATGTTAGTACCATAAATATTCATATTCATAACTCATTCTCATCTACACATTGCATTTACATAAATCATTTACATACATACATCTTTACATTCATACATGTGCATTTCATACATATCTTTCAAACATGTTCATCCATTTGCATATATTATGAATCATCTAACCATCTAAGCATATAGGAAACATCTCATAAAGGTAATATATAATATGCGATGATACCAAAAGATGAGCTCATATATGTGTGTGTGTGTGTGTGTGTCGATACAAATACAAAATGGTGCTACTTAAGCATGATCTATCTCTAAATGGTGATATCATACAAGGATGCCAATGCATCACATACATCCTATGAGCTCATCTCTATCTATCTATCAAGATCTTAACTCTGGCCCTCTCTCTCATCACCTAGAGGAGGTGGAGGTGGGGCCCTATCTACTGGAGGTGCCATCTGTGCTCCCTCTGACCCTCTTGTGTAACTCAAAAATCTAGCCACTTACGATGCCTCGTCGGGCACCGCACCTATATATGATGCATAGTAGTAGGCCACCCATGTTGTCTGATGACACACCTCCTCTTGTGTCACCCAGAGCTGCTCTTAGAGGTCCTGTATCTCCCGGTCTCTATCTAATAACCGAGCATCTCGCACAGCTAACTAGATAGTCAAATCTCCCACTTGTCTCGTGAGCTGTCCTGTGTAGGCTGATCCTCATGCATAGGAACATTTTACTGTACCTCCTCCTGTAGAGGTACCTACTACTCCTCACATAGCTGTGTTGTCGGCCGTCACTGAGACTGTCTAGAATTCCCACTGCCGCTAGGTCCAACATCCATCCCCATATGTCGGGCGGGGATGTCCACCTGTATTGTCCTAGATCGGATACCTTGCTGTAACCCTGGCTATACCCTCTGCTATGGTGGAGGCATCTGCACCTGCTGCACCTATGACTGCATGACTTGTGGGGGTACCACGTGTCCTCAACCTGCTATACCCACTGGATTAGTGAATCTTAGAAAATGGTGTGTAATGAAGTGCTCCCTGTACTTAGCTATCATGTCGGCATCTGCTACATCCCTGAGGTAATCCCATTGAACTAGGACCAATACGTGGATATCTATCATCATGTGCCCCTGATCCAACTTGATCCCCCAGCCTCTCCTGAGCTCATCAATGAATCAAGCATAAACTATATACTCCTGGGAGATGTCCTGTGGCTGACCAAACTACTGCCATACCCGCTTCTGCGAGAATCTTTCAATCACTGTGATGGTGCAACCTATCATCGCACGGGAACAAAACATATGACTCAGCTTCTCTGTACATCATCCCAAGCCTCTATCAACCTCCAAGGCCTCCATATCACTGTTGCTAGATTGTCGAGCTGAGCTCACCACTGATCTGAGCTCACCACTTATCAACCTTACCCAGCGTGGGCTGGGTAATCATCCTTCTATATCGGTAAATATAAGGCTCTAATGGCTGCCTCATATCCTCACAAATGGGCCTGGTAATGGGAAGATGCTCCCAAGCCCATACCTGTAGTACAAAGAATCCTATTGCCATACTCTTCGTCTCCTGATAGGCGATCTCATGCATCTCATGATACATGTGTGCCAGCATACACTAGCCCCATCCATAGTGCCATGGTCGCGCTATCATCAGCTGTAGCATCCTCCCCCAACCACACTCTAGCCCATGCTATCCACGATAAGGCATCAAGTAGCACCTAAGGAAGCATGCTAAAACCACGGGCAACCTGTGAGTCAGACTGTACTCGCTGATTAGATCCTCCCATGGGATCGCTCTAACCATCACCAGGTCATCCTGGAAGATCTCTCTCAGAGCTATTGTGCCCAACTTGGGTTGTGTCTCATACTCAACTCAAACACCGACAAATGGTATCCTCAAGATCCGATAGATATCCTCGGGAGTAATGGTCATCTCCCCCTGTGGTAAATGAAATGTGTTCATTTTTTAATGGAAACGCTCGACCAAAGCTCCCAATAGTTTGTGATTAACCTGAATCTCAGGTATCTCACATAATGTACTCAATCCCAAGGTTCCTATGTGTGCTATCTTAGCATCATCTAACTGTGATACCAACCTGCTGATAGCCGGATGATGTGATCTGAATGCTATATCTGAAAAGTCAACCTGCAAGACATACAGACAAAAGAGCATGATCAGTAATTGGCAATAATCAAAGCATAATGAGATAATAAAGCATTCAAGACATCCTACAGACACTAACGACGCTGATGCAAAAGCTATTGGACGTGACGCAAACTGATTTCATCTTCTTTTTTACCACTTTTTCTCATGCGAAGAAGCAGAATTTCACGCGAAGAAGTTCTCTTTCGCGCGAAGAAGTTCTTCATGTCGCACAACATTTCCATTTCACGTGAGATTTCATGACTATTCGTGGGAGAAAACACCTTCCAAAAGGATTTCTTGCATGAAACTGGGTACTCTCCCGCGCGAGATTTCACACCGAGTGGCGCAAAATGTCATTTCTTCACGCGAGATTTCCTTATGGGGCGCGCAAAGAAACTACTTCTTTGCGCAAAGACCCGCGACTCAACTTTTAAAAACATGAAAACGAGCAACAAAATTGACAAAAATGAATAAAATTTGAATTACAAAGGGGTTTGCTGACTACTTACGGGAGGTCCATACACTGCGGGCCAGCTGTGTCTCCTAGATCACTCGAATCGATGACTGTTGTAGGGGACCACCATTTTGTCTTTTAGCTCAGAGCTTAATTCTGAAAAGTCAAAGGGTTGAAATGATTTGAAAATGACCCTTTTCGTCCTTAGATAGGTTTTGACCTAATTTTTCAAAGTGCTATGTTTTGTGCAAAAATTGCACCACTACCTAATTCGACCGTCCTAAATCCATTTTCGTGATCGAAATTGAAATCTGACACTTCTATATAGCTCCAAATCACATTTTGAAATTTTTGGGACCGACGCGATCGGCCACTTGTGCAGTTGACTTTCTGACGTCACTTTCTTGTCAGAATCTTATCATATCATCATTTTATGAAATCTTTGACTTTTTTCTTCAAAAGTCAACTCTAGTCAACTTTGGTCAACCCCAATCAAACTTTGTCAACTAGACCTCGAAATCACTTGAAATTGATTTTGAATCTTCTGAATTCTTCCGTAATCCATTCTGAGTTCTTCTTGATCTCTGACTCAACATCTATCTGGGATTTTTCGCTCTCCATCATCAATCTGACGTGTCATCTTTCTATTTCGCTCCCGAGGGGGCAGGATGATTACATCATTAAATCTATTTCAATCAATCTAATCTGATTTTCAAAAGTTCTTATCACTTGGGGCATGTTCAGTTTTTTGTACCTTACAGTCAAAATTGGATACTCCATAATCAATAAGGGCATCTTTGTTCCTTACATCTTGTCATCTCTTAAGTATTTGAGCAATCTAACTCAGATTCTTGAGGATCAAGCTCCGTTCTGGAGATGATTCTCGAAAACTATCTTTTTGGGATAGGTTGATGACATTTAACTGATTAAATGGTTGACTATATTAAGTTGAAGATGATGCAAGACATTAAATCAGTTAATGGTTTGTATTGTCATTGATGTCAACTTGATATCATTTGTATGGTCATACACATAATGCCAAAGACTTCAGAGAATCAATGGAATAGAGGTTATGCTTTCAGCAATGCATAAAAGTCAAGCATTCACTAAGTGACAGAATACATCAGTAGAGTGCACACCATCGGTAAAGACAGAGATAAAAATCACAATGATGCCTAACGAGCAGAAGACAGTATTGCCTGACGAAGCAGAATCAAAGGATGCCTGACGAGCTAAAAATAGTGTTGCCCGACAAGCAAGATCTAATGATACCCGACAGACGGAGATCCTGAAGCTAACTGAAGTGACACTGATGGAACTGGCAGTTGTCATGGGTGATGAACTACAGAATTGACAGATAGAAAAGAGAGATTAGAAAATGACAAAATATCTAGCTGGCGGAGCTAAAAGATAGACTTGACTGGTTGTTTGATTTTTTTTCTTTGACCATAGTTAAGTAAGTGATTTAAAGATGATTTACACAGTTCGCGAGAAGATAAATATGAGATAAATCAGGAGTTAAAGTCGTAAATCAATTTCGCTTGATTGTTTTTCACGCCAAGAATCAAGAACCAAGAATTAAGGAATATCATGTCTATTTAAGAGACAAGCATTTTTCATTCTCTAAGTGGTCAATAATCAATTAGATACACGGGGGAGTGAACTGATAGAAGATGCTGAAGAGAAACTAATGAAGGATTAACTTCATGCAGTCCTAATCAATCAAGCTAAGGGAGAGATAAAGAATTCTACAGACACTAATGGATAGAAATGCACAGCATCACAGAGCAGAAAGAGTTGAGTACAAAGGAATTATATTGATACATTGATCAAAAAGATATTGTAAGTAAATAGATCTAAAATTCTGCAATTAAGTTGCATTAGAAACGGGTCATTTTGGTTCAGTTTAACCATTGAAGCATTAAGTCTCTTAACATAGAAAGAATTAACAGCTTTTGTAATTGAGGTATATCCTAATAGATTACCAGAAGGTTGACTCATGATAGTAGCACCGGTCTTACCTAAAGCCTATTGACAGTCTAAGATGGAGGCTGATTCAAGGATGGTAGTAAGATTTGCATAAAGCCTATTGACAGTCATGAGACTGATTTAAGGATGGTAGCATAGATGCCAGATACTAAGTGACAACCTATATATTGAAAATCCTCTAACAAGGTCACACTTAACAGTGTGTTTGTAACCTTTAACAGGGTTGGCTCCTGACAGGGCTCACTTCAGAAGAGTGAAAATTTGGGGTACCGGTCCCAGTGGTTTTTTTCCTTAACAGGGTTTCCACATTAAAATCCTTGTTTTATATGTGTATGGTTCATTACTTTATTGTTTTACATTCTACATATGCATTTATGGATTGACGAGTATACTCTACATATTTACTGAGTATCGGTAAATATAGTTGACTGCTTATCGGTAATCAAGGAGAATAAGGACAGATATGGTAAACTGACAAACAGTTATTTGTTTCAAGTATTTCAAAGGCATGCATCTTGTTGGGACTTAATAAATGGAGAAGTATTGATTGGTGGATTAAATTGGATAAATTTTTGAGGCCACTGATTGACCCCCCCCTCTCATTTATTACTAACAATTGGTATCAGAGCTTGTGTGCTTAGAAGGAATTTTTCAAGACCTAAGTAAAGATCACAAGATGAACAGACGAGATGTGCCCAAGTTAAACAAGGACAACTTTGCTTCATGGCAAAGCAAGATAAAGCTTCACTTATCAGGTATTGGCTATGATATTACTCAATACTTAGATACTAAATATGTGTTGCCTACAGGACCATTGATAGTGGATCAATTGAGAGTAAAGAATGAACATAACTACATGGTTATACAACTTTTAGCCTCACTCTCTGATGCTGAATTTGAGGATGTCAAAAATTGCAAAAATGCAAAAACAATGTGGGACAAGTTGAAACTTGTACATGGTGGTGATGAAAATGTTCAGAGAGCCAAGGCAGAAATCCTTAGAGGAAAGTTTGATGATCTCAAAATGAAAGAAGGTAAAAATATCACACAGTATAGCACAAGAATAAAAGAAGTAATGAATGCTATACGAGGTGTTGGAGGTACACTTGAAGAGGAGACAGTGGTAAGTAAAATCCTAAGAGCCCTATTGCCCATATATGCTATTAGAGTCTTTTCTATTCAAGAAATGAGAGTAGTAGAAAATAATACAGTCACTCTTGATAGCCTAATTGGTAGACTGATTTCATTTGAGATGAATAACTTTGATAATAGTGTCTTACCAAGCTTAGATTCTACATTCAAGTCTTCTGTGAGAATAAGAAAATCTAGTCAGAGACACTCATCTAGAAGAGACAGTGAAAGCAAAAGTTAAGAAGAAGATCTAGATGAAATTGAAGCACTCATGGCAAGAATAATGCTAAGAGGCAAAGGTAAATACAAAGGTAAGTTACCACTTGTATGTTTTAATTGTAAAGAGATTGGACACTTTGCTGCAAG
>MU224306.1:1010361-1030597 GCA_018584345.1 Thuja plicata
GACAGATTTTGGTTCAAACTCACAAATTAAGCAATTTGAGTTTAAAGACTTACTTCTTGTTCTTGTACTAGCTTTCTTATCTCCTATGATCTGGTCCTTTGGATGGTTCCTTCTTACATATCTTGCAAGTATAGGTACAACTCTTTGTATATCAACTTGATCTTCATTACCTTGCACATTATCTTGATCATTATCCTGACCATTGGTAACAACATTCTGACCGTCGGTTACAACATTTTTTTGTTCTAGATTTATGCACTGTTGCTCGGGTAATGTTATGGGTTCTTCACAGTATACAAATTTTTTGTAGTCCTATGGTTCTTTTGTGCTTTCCAGCTCGTTCTTTTCTACAAATTCATCAATCTTTACATTTACACTTTCAACTATTTTGTTAGAAGCCTTGATTAGACATTTAAAAGCTTTGCTTTTGGTAGAATACCCTAGAAAAATACCTTCATCACTTTTGGCATCTAGATTTCCATTTCTTTGATCTTTTAAGATATAACATTGACTGCCAAAATTTTTTAAGTAACTTACATTAGGTGTTTTACCATACCATAGCTCATAAGGAGTCTTCTTTGAGTCCTTTCTTAATTGTACTCTATTAAGTGTGTAGACAACAGTGCTAATAGCTTCCCTCCAAAATTAATTTAATGTGTTTCATAAATGCTCATGACCTTTCATCGTGTTCCCATAAAACATTCATATAAACCCTCTCTTCCCACCGTTTTCTAATTAACACAAGGATTCTTAGATTCTGAAGGAGCATTTTGTTTTAGATTTTTGGGCTACAGACTACTCGATTTGAATTTTGATGACTTCGCTGAAGAAGACAAGAATAATAACGTTGGAGTAGGAAAGTTTGAAGAGGGATCGTCTGAAAGTAGACATTTTGTGTCTGGATCAGAGGAGTGCACAATGGTTGACGTTGTTGATAAAGATTCAGAGACAATAAATGCTATTGAAGATATTATTGGCATGGTACGAGAAGAGAATGAGAGATTAAAGAGGACTGTATCTGATTTGTTGAAGAAAAGTGAGAAGTAGGGTGAGATGATTTATGATCTGAGCGTGTGGATTTCACACTTGGAAGAGCATGTATCTCAGTGCAACATAGAGAAAAATATTGGGGATTGATTGAAGGAAATCTATGGGTACATGCTTGAATTTGGATAGACAGTATTGAAAATATATTGAATGTCTCGGTCTAACATATGGATGACAAACAGAAAGTGCAGAGATATTGAATATGATTGCATGTTTGTTATGATAAAATTACAAGCTTACTTTGTACAAATGCTTAAAAAAGTGAAAAGAAATTTTTGTTGTGAGCCCACCTGCTTAGTTTTAACTTGAAGAAATTTCTCTACAACTGGCTGCTGGAATGCTTTTTACAGTTGTCTATATAATCTAGTCAAGACATATAAATATTGATTACTTCTACAATTTTTTTATTAATTTAGTCATTTAAACAAATATTAACTGCACTATGATTTATATCAACGACAAGTCTTAGATGGAGGAAAATGTTCTCCTCTTTCGTTCTGTTAGAGCTCTTCAACAGTAGGAGATGGACAATAAATTGCGAATGAAATTGCCAAACGTCAATGAAAGGGATGCCAACCTTTCATGTTTTAATTAGAATGCCTCATCAAAGATCCAAAAGCTACAAGATAGATCATTTACTCTCTTTCAAGTAGAAGCTTTCTAGTTTAATGGTTAACCTTGACAATTCAATGACTATAGTTTTTAATTCAATGGTTATATTTTTATTATAAATGATTATAATTATATGGTATTTCTTAACCTATATTTATCTGTTAGAAGTTTCTAAAGTTAATGGTAGTTCTTTAAAGGTGTAATTATATTTATAAGAGAATATATTTTCATTAAATATGTGTTAATGTATTTTAAAAAAATGGTCTAAGAGACATTATGGTGTATATGAGACAAATAAAGAGGGGTTTACAAAGTTATTAAGCATCATAAAATATCTTTAGAAAGGTAGGAAACAATAAATAACTGGGTGGGACATATGGATGTCTAGCTTGGTATTTTTGAACATTGTTTGGACTCACACTAATCCCTTATGGTTGTTTTTATGTCCACGAGTCTATATAAAGGCTTGAGATGGAGATAAAAAGAGGAGTTTTCAATAGGGTTATACTCTCAATTTTTTTATTAAAGAAAGAGGATATTGATTTCCACGAAGGAAAGAACTAGATATTGTATTTCAACTAATTTATTAATGCTTAATAATACATTGGAATATTTGTTTTAGCCATATTTGAATTTTCTATTTTCTTAGGTATATTTATTTAATCCCTTCCTGTGGTTAGTTTATTTTCAATCTCTCTCATTTTTTTCCTTTAGAAGTACTATTTGTATGTTAGAATGTTGATAAAATTATTATAAATTTGATTACTATGTAAATTTGTTTGAAGGGTTAATGAGGAAGTTCTTGGAATGCTTAATAATTATAAAGGTTTAACATAATTGATAAGGATCCTATGGGTCCTTTCTTAATGTTTGGTTTTAGAGAAAAAGGTGGTTGCCTAGTTCACATATGGTTGCATGTGATTTTCACATTTCTTGTATGTATTTGGATGTTATTATATGTGATGGGTCTATCATACTTTGGTTCTAAGAATTCCTCCATTATTGACTTTGTATCCTAGCAAGCTTGTGAGGATATTTTTTTATAGAATTGGTTATTCCTTAACCCAATTGTATGAGTGAGATTCTATACGTATGTGGTTTATTATTTTATAAAAAAAGTAGAAAAAATAAATGGTTCAATGGTGGATAGGTTCAATGGAGTAAATATCATATATATGCATGTTATATTCATGTGACTTATATCTCCTATTTAGAATATGTCAGTACCCTCTACCACAGTCCTTGTCTCATGTTATCCCATCATCTTGTTCATACTGTATAGCTTCTCTTGTCCACCTAGTTACATTTGAAAGTAATTGTTATATTGAGTATGCAAGAGAGTGCTTATTATAGGTTTATGTTGCTAACCCTTAGTTTCATGGAAGCACTAGATGATTATCCCAGAGTTATATGTGGGTTGTGGGGTTGGTCTTTCTATGACTTCAAAAATTATGAAAAAAATTTGGTTCCTATATTTTCACGTACATAATGATTGATGTAGGAGTGTCCTTGAATAACTCAAACTGAACCCAATATTGGAAGCATGTGAAAAAATTTGGAGCCTTGTGGGGATAATGAAAGTTATGATGAGGTAAAGGTAAGGTCAAACAACATTCACAATGGTCCACATCAAGATTTAGACCCTCTTAAAGAATTCACAACTAGTACACATTCTACATCAAGACTTAAGAGGTTGACATAGACCATAGCAAGTGATTGAATTTGATAGATGACCATGTCAAGAAGCATAGGAGTATATTGGTAGTATTTTAGGGGAGTATTTAGGAAGAAGTCGTTCAGGGAAGGTAGATTCAAAAGATATATGTTTTTTGTAGATTATTATAATAAGCCCATCGAGGCCTATATGTCTACATGTGGGGCCAATGGATTGAATGCAAAGAACATATGAAAATTTGTGAGCACATTTAAGATCTTCTTTCATTAATTTAAAATTATGTTCTTATCTTTATTCAAATTGTATGTAGTATTTTGTAAGTTTGGATTCAAGGTTAGACAATCCACTTTGGACCCTCTAATCTTGAGTAGGTAAATTGGTATCAGAGAAAGATTTGAAATTATATAAGTGGAATTTTAGAAAGACATTTGGTGTATAAAACTCATCAATTACAGGTAGGTTGAATGAGTTTTTACATGATCACCAACGTGAGGCACTTACAAACATGAGCTAGATAATCAAATTGAGGTAGTCAAACTTAGTTTATAAGAAAGGATACAAGAAACAAGGATGTCAGTTATGGAAAAATTCATTGAAAGTGTGGAGGAAATTGTGGACATGAAGAGAAGCTATGAAGAATCATCTAGATGTCATTGAGGATGACTAGAGGAGGGGTATAAACCAAATAAAAAAAGGAGAAAGTGATGATGAAGAGATGAGGATACAAGAGCAAGGTGAGGAAGATAAGAATAAAGAAGAATCAAACCATATAAAGATGATGAAGGAAAAAAAAAGGACCACAAAGAGGTCAGGGATGGAAATCCCTAGTTATGTTGGAAGGCTAAGTCCAGAGCAGTTGATTGATCGATTAAATTAGATTGAAGAGAACTTTCAATTTGAGGAAATTAAGGATCTAAAATCTGCCCAAAAATGTTGAATGAATACCAAGTAGAAAAAAAACTAGAGGGAACCAGGAAGATCAATGCAACATGATGAGAAAAATCTATACAAAAGTAAACTAGGGGAAGAAGTTCTTTGTGGAGAGAAGACCTTAGCTCAATGAAGCATTCATACTGAAACAAATAGGTAAAGAAGGACTGCCATCAGGACATCTTACTTTTGAGTGACATCAAGGGAGTGCTAGGAATAAAAGATATTAGGGAGATAGAAATGTCTACGTTGAACAAGAAAGTGATAGATTATCTAGGTCTATGGGACATTCAAAATAGGGAGAACCATTGGTTATGAGGAGATCATAGACCCTAAAGATGAACCAACACAAAGGAGGAGAATTTTCTAGATCTAGTGCAAGTTGGAAGACATGTGTTATAAGGTTATCATTTATAGTGGTATGATAGACAATTTGGCCTCTGAGGATATGGTGCAAAATTTGAACTTGAAGTGTATTAAAAGGTTGTACTCTTGCCTGATTACTTGGATATAATATCAACTACAAAAATTTGGTGAGTGGACAATGAATTATTAGTTTTCACAATGGCTCATGTAAGGATGAATTATTATGCACCACATTGGTTCATATACTATGTCCCTCTTTTTGCCCAACTTTGACACTGAGATGAGTACTCTGAAAAAAACTTCACTTTCAAACACCTATTGTTTGCAAAACCGTTAAGAATTTTTAGTTGATATAAAGTAGTTAATTTTTGTATTTTTTTCTAGTATCAAAATATATATTATTTAAAATTTTTGGAATTGGTTTCTATCTATTTTTACTTCTCCTTTAATAAGTAGTTTGTATGAAAAATCAACATTTTAAGAAGTGGCATTCTCTCGGATCGGCATCAATTTTTTTTCCAAATAAGATAACATAATTCTTTCGTGGTTTTGTTTATAACACTAATATCTACAACGTCCAATTGGTTTTATTCAATTTGGTTTAATATTTTATAGTTTATCGAGTTATGAAGTGACATTAAGTGTAATTTAGACATATAGGTTATTTTGATTTCTCTAAGTTGGTCTCTATATATCAAAATTCCATTTTATTTTATTTCATAGAAATGTAACATAAATGCATATCTCCTGGATATTTTTCTTAATTTTTTTTCCTAATTTACTATTTTTTGAGAAGCATCGAAGAGAGAAGTTGATAAATGGCTAGACAACCTATGTCTAACTAAACTAAAAGTAGAAAGCCACAATGAACTCAATATATATTAAAATTATAGTCATTGTTAAGCTTGCTTCGAGTAGCATTATCTGGAATTTTTTGTTTCATTATATTTTCTTATACGGTCCTTGATTGAGACCTTGAAAGGGCAGAAATTTTAATAATTTTGTTGGCCTAGGAAAAGAGTCCAAATTTGGGGCATTCCTACAAAGAGGGTTAAGGGCCTTCGTTCGAAGGCCCCTTCGTGCCAACCATGTTCATTTGAACTAGGTGGGTGGGTTTTGTTTTTTTGGTTGTAACTGTTCATTTTGGTATGATTTTTTTTTTTTCCATTTTTTATTGAATTATATGCAAATTAATTCACATTTTTTATCTGTGGTAATTTTTTTGAAGAATGGAAACAGAAAACAAGAAGGGAAGGCAAAGGAAATTTGCAAGAAAAAGATCACTTAGTAGAGAATATAAAATGTGTGAATCTTCATTGGCACATTATTATAAAAATAAAGAATGTATGAATCTCTAATTCCACATGCCCGATTTTTATATGTATTGATATTTAGTTTCTTGTATTTTGATTCATTTTTTGTCCATGTAGCTCACAGTCAACAAGTACAAGATGAAGGAGAAATTTAGGAAGGAGGCTCAACCCAAGTTGAAGAAATGTATGTTGGAGAAGGGTGAAGATCACTCCTGATAGAAGCTCAAGCAGTGGATGTTGGAGAAGGGTCAGGATCACTCCCAAAGGAATCTCAAACAATGAATGTTGTAGAATGGTCTAGATCACTTGCTTCTATTGGTATGGATGACAATATAAATCTAGCTCAAACTGTAAAGAGAAAAATTAATTATAGAAACCTAGATCATTTACTTAGAATGGATGTGGAGAAATTGAGATCACTTGTTGACGTTCAACCCTTAAATATTTGTAAGAAGAGGTCAATGGATAAGATAGAAAGGGAAATAATGGCTAAATTTGATAATCTTGAAATACTTGAACAAGCCCAAATATTTTTAATTTTACTCATACAAAAAAAATTTGCAAGATCCATTAAAATTGTTGGGTTCATACATGACATCAAAAAATAGATAAAATTATGACATGCAAAATTATAATATTGAAAATATTAGGAAAGTTTTGAGCTCTATATGGAAGCAATCTTGATTTAATGATAAGTCCATTACAAGAAGCGCGATGTTGACATCCATTGTAGGTAACACTAATCCCCAAAATAGACAAATATCTTCAGTTTCATCTTAGATTGGTTTTAGTAGGAAAACAATATCGCGATATGTTAAGAGGAGAATGCTTTTACCTTGGAAGGAAATTGGGCAAGTATGTGTAGAGATCCCCATTCTGATAGGACTAAATAGGGAGTCAAGAATATTCCTTATTTTGATAGGATTAAGGAGAGACACGTGCAATCTCATTCTACTTCTCCATGAAGAGAAATGTTCCTTATTCAACTTTGGTGCTTCCCTCTTATACATATTTAGATCTTTAATCAAGTCCTTTTAAACTTATCACTTTAGAGAACCAATGGTTTGATACCAATTGTTGGTCCCACTAAAAGGGGGTTGACTTAGACACAATCAAACTTAAACACTTAAAACTTAGCTCACTCATTCACTTGGTAGAACTGAATACAGTAATAACTGATTCACCAAATAACTTAATATTTTAAACAACCATATATCTCATAATATGCAAATCAATCATTCAAACTCGTCTGACACAAATTTAACTCAGTTGACACCAGTTTTAATGAGGAAAACCAATATGGGAAAAACCTCTATGGGAATTGTGAACCATAATAAAAAGGGTAGCTTTCTGAAGTACGCTTGGTTAAGAACTTATCCTGATGAAGATTACAAACACGTTTGCTAAATGTGATGTTTTTAATGGATTTACCTTAGATGAATTAATATCTTCACCCTGTTAGGAGTAACCTTGCTAGTCGACTTTAAACATTCTTTTGGAATGTCACCTACGTCTAGGATTTAGAAATAAGTCTATTAAATCCACTCGGTTAAGAGATTTTCTCTGTTACAAATGCTAATAAGCAACATTAAAACTTTGATCATTAAATATAGAAACTACCTTTTCCTTGGGTCAGATCCTTTATGCTTGAACATGAATATTGGCATCACATACTCCATTTTTCTCTTCTTTGGACTATAGATTCTTCTCTTTATGCTTCTTTGTTATGCTTGGTAACTCTGTTATTCTACTTCTTAATTCAATTCTCCAGCATCATAATATTTGTTAACTTCTCATCCTTTATATAGACAAACTCTTGCCTCTTAATTTTATTTCTTAGTTTTTCAATCATTTGCACTTATTCATTCGATCATCTTCTCCATAAATCTCAGCTCAGTAAAACATTTAACTTTTACCTTGTAACTTGAACATATCTTAGAACTCTCATAATCAGTTTTAACCGCTTGATCTTCATATTAGATCTTGTCATTGAATTTTCTCACTCATATATCTTCTAACAAACTTCCTTTAATCATTATCTCCATCCAGGTCATCATAGCATCCTATTAAATTTATTCTTATCATCATTTTCAATCAATAACATGTTCTTGGTAATTTTATTTACAACTTGTTAACTAACTTCATTCATTGCTCGGTGCTTGGTAACTGAAACTAACTAACACAACTACGTACCGACTGACTATGTCTAGCTCGGTAGAGTAAATTTTTTCAATCATAGCTTAACTCTTCCATTTTCAACTTAATCAATCAAGCACATACTAACTTGTTAAAATCAAATATATAGTAGTAAACAACTATATAAATATTACTTCATCATTGTATGATCTATATTTGTCACCCATTTAACTTCTCCTTCTTATGATATGGTAACTTAATAAAAATTAGTAAATCAATTGCTTGACATCAATTACAAAATAATAACTGATCTAACCATTTCTACAAACATGTATACTTATTATCACTCGGTCTTCATTATCTCCATCAGTTGATCAACAAAACCTAGTTCTTCTGTATACAAAGGTTTACTTATATTTCAACCCTTTATATTTATGGGTCCCCATAAGAAATTGGAGCCATACCTCTTTCCCAGATTCTTTTTTCATAAAATGATGTTTGAAAATGAATCAAAGAGTTCTATCTAATTTCACTTTATTTCTCCTTAACCCTATTAATCATTGCAATGAGTTGTGAAAATAGGAATGCCTTTTTTTACCATACCTAATGTGTCCTAGCATCCTCATACTAGGTCGCATGACCATTATATATTGGTCCTCTTACGTGAAAGATTTAATCAACCACAACACTAGTGTTTTCCATGGATCCTCCAGACTACTTTTGCTAATGCCTTTAGTATTTAATTTGATCTTTTTGAGCTCAGGTCATTTTATATCATTTGGATGGTGAAATGGACTGATCAAATCCTCTAGTTCATTTTCCCTTTAGCAATTGGTTCACTTTGGCTAAAATCCTAGAGAGTTCACTCATAACTTAGGGATTCACCTCTAGTATCTCACCCCTTACTCGAGTTGCATTAACATTGAAATTCTAGATGAATTTGTCCACAATTTCTTCATTGTAACCTCATACATTTAAATAAAAATAAACCACCTACTTTCACTGATAAATTTCTCTATCTTAGCATGAAGATTAAACTACTTTGGTTTTGATTTTCTCTTTTTCCCCATAACTTAAATATTCATCTTTTTTTAGCAATAGAGGTTGAATTTTTTTGCCAAAACCAAAAATGCAATAGATAGACAATGTGGGTTTCTCTAGACAATTCAAACTTGAAAAATCCTTTATTGTCTAAATGTGTGAAGGATAAATGAATTTATCGCTTACATCACAACTTCATATCACTTTACTTAAATCCATCTTTTCATGCTAAATTCATCATTAATTTCCCCCTTTTGGGTGATTTGAAATGACGTGAATTGTACTTTTATAACAATTTGTAGAATTTGGTGGTGTCTTTAGAGCACACCATTTTGAAAAATGATGATTTTGCAGATTTAAAAGTACTTTATAGTGGAATATGAAAGTACTTCCATCACTTGTTATTAATGTACAATAATTGTATTATATGTAAATTTTCTTGCTTGTAAATATTTCTTTCCTGGTGCCCCATTTGGGGTGCCTTGCCTTGTAAATATTTTTTCTGGTGGTCCTCTAGGACCGCCTCTTTTTCCTTTGGTTTTGCTTCTATTTTGTTCTTTCTTTCCTGGGTTTCCAGTGTTTTGCTCCCCCTTTGTAGGATGATATGTTTCACATAACATCTAGTCTTTGGGATGGTGCCTTCAGTATTTGGCTAAATTCAGAATCTATTGTTAGCATGGTGGAATTGGTCTGGCCTCCAGAGTTATTTTGTGATTTTGGTAACGAGCTATGAGTAATCTTCATTAGATTATCCTTGGAAGTCTAGAAATTAGCTAAATCAAAATTTTAAAGGAACAAGTAATCGGACACACCGAGGGTAGATCGATCACACTGGTTTATTGGCCCAAGTTTGAACTCTTAGAATTATTTCCAAGTCCGGAGCTTTCCTTCCCCATTCAGAAAATCAAGGTGGGTGGAACGGTGAAATAAGTACCACCATTTAGTTAAGCTAAGCTTGAGCCTAATGGTGAAATAAGTACCGCCCTCCCATCCAGAAAAGTATAAAATAATAAGAAAAGAAAAGTTGGGACGAAACTCTAGTATCTGGGAGAAACAAGAAAATTTGACGACTTTGGATAGATATATTTAGTGCCTCTTCTTTGCTTCTCCCAAAGGTCATCAACTTGATTTTCTTCCAAAGCACACACTTCACAACTGACAAAAGACCAAGGGTTGAATCATGTATGAGCCAGATTTTCTCAAACACTTCACGCCTTGCATACAAGATACTCCAAGTAAAAATTGGTTCCAGTTTTTCTAACCAGAGATTATGCATTCTCAAATGCTCAAGGCATTCATCCCAGATAGTTGCCATTTGTTATGCCCTACATACTCATCCATACATTTTGTGTGCAAAATGTTGGGTCCCCTTTTTCGCTTTGCCTTTTTTCCTTGTCTTCCTTGTGTTTATTTTTATTGTTTCTTCTCCAGGTTTTCCTTCCCACGAGGTTTGTTTTCTCTTTATTTTGTCTTTCATGTCTCTGGGCCTAGTCCTAGAGTTGGTTGTTCTTTATAGAGCCATATTTTGGACTCTGGGATTGTCTACCATGATGTCTTCTTTTTGTAAGAAGACATGGTCACGCAAAATCCCCGGGCCCAGAGTCTGGAGGTCGGCTTGTTCTGGAGTTTGCAGGAAAGAGGGTAACTTGCTTTCTACCTTGGGTATAAATAGAAATTACATGTCATGTTCACAGTTACCATGGTTAAAAACACTTAGAGCTTTTCAGAGTGATTCCTTGGTGATTTGAGTGTGATTAACTATGATTACTCTAAGGTTAGTGGATAACTATGAGTTGATCTTCGGTGACTGTTCATGATCATTCAAAGGTAAAGCTCAGAATGATCCTAGTGCCTTTCTTTCTTTGTCGTTCTTCAGGTTTCCAGGTAGGTTCTCGTATTCTACTTTGTACTTCTTGGTTTTACTTTGTTCTGGTTTGTGTTCTCGCCTTCGCATCTTCTATTTTGGTTCTCCACTAGTTGGTCAGTTGGCTCTGCCAGAGGGTTTTCCACCCTCTATGCAGTTGTAGGTTAATGTATAGGTTGTTTTTTTTCCTTAGAATTGCTCATGTAGGTGTTTTGTAGGCTTGCAGAGGGCTCATGTGTATATTTTGTAAATCTATATCTTTGTGTATATACATCTTAGCCTTCATCCCTCTATCATTTCTTATGTATATCCATTGACCCTACTATATTTAGTTGTATATTACATGTATATTTGTTCAGTCTCACATCGAGCTCACCATGTTTCACTTGTGTTTCATCCAAGTTTGCCAGTTTGCTCATGGCAGAATACCACCTGGTTGGAGCTCGGCTCTTGGCTGGTTTCAACTAGGTGGTTTTTTCTCTCCACCATCAATCACTCCTCATGTTGCATTTATGTCCCATGCATGAATTTAAGACTGTCCAAGTAGCCTTTGCCTTCCACATGTGTGGATAGTTGGTGTAGCTGTCGTCTTAACTTCCCATTTATTGCATAGCCATGTGATGCCCACATGGGCCTAACAACTCACTTTTCGCTAACATCAACCCATGGTTAGTTTTTTGGACTCTGGGTCCTTTTTCCTCATCCAGCCTACATCCTACTTTTGTTAAGTATGCTCAAACCCCCAGGCCCAGATAGTGGTTAATTCCCTAAGTTTGTGTTATATATATATATATATATATACACACACACATTTTTAGGATTTTGGACCTAAACTAACTTTTCAGGTGAAGGACGTGCCTCGGTGGTAAGATCTCTAGATCTTGGAGTATTATTTATCTATGAATTCTAACAGTCACCTTACCTTGCAGGTTTTCAAAACAACACACTTTTGCTATGTATGAGGCTTCCACATCTTCTCCACCTGGGAGTCCAGAGCTCCCCTCCATGGCAATCACCAGGGCAGTCGTCAGATCCAAAATTGAGAGGGCCTTAGAGAAACTGCCCCTCAACATGAAATATCTAAAGGACAATGTTTTTGTGGGATCAAAGATTGAATCCCAAGTCCATTTGATCACCGATACCAGCGTCAGAATGTGGGCAAAAATGTAGGCCCTTGTTAAGATATTGTTTATTCAACGACAGTCTGGGGATCCATTGGCGATCAGCGTCAGGGATTCTAGGATCATGAAGGACGCTTATTTCCCATGCTCGATGCAAGCCCTGGAGATTATTCTCACCCTTGCGGCACATTAAAAATCCTCTACTAGGGATGTCATGCTCGCTGCCCCGGTCCTGACCGGATATCGCACCCCCATGGTGTCTCTCAATGCCGCAAGTTTTCAGGTAGGTCTGGGGATTCCCCAGTTTGATGAACCAGCTGTAGTGACCAGATCTAATTCTTTGGGGAAATTTCAGTAGCTGGAGCTCATGGGCCAACAATATTTTAACAACCATTGGCTCAATACCCTTAAGAAGGATCCCAAAAGAATTAAGTTAGAAATCCCTCAATCTGAGTTCAAAGAATGTATCCAAATGGGGATTATAGCGCTATGCCAGACCTTCAAGCAACCCCATGCCTGAGAGTTCTTGGGGTGGCTATACTACTTTTTTCTTGGCATCTCCACTGATGAGAAATACCTTGATTGGGCCACCATCATTTATAATCATGTAGACTCTCAGTTCCTTTAGGTGGCCCAGACCCACAAATTCTATATGACATCTTATGTTCTTTGGGCCTTAGCACAACAATGACCTATCACCAATGGGCTGCTCACATCAGGTGTACTTGGGATTGGCCCAGGTCAAAAGGCTCCATGGGATTATTTTCCACAAATTCAATGGGAGGCTAGTTTCCCCAGCTTCTTCCGAGTGAACGACACCTTCGTCTACTACAATCTGCTCACGCCTACCCGGGATGCCTGGTACTACCTCTTCAAGGAGGCAATGGATCTGGTCAGAAGTTATGGCCATTACTACATCCAATTCTAGTAGCATACCTACATTTGGATAATCGGCTTCTCTAAGAAACCTTACTTGTTGCCCAAACATTGTGGGAACAAAATAATCCTCTTAAAATATTGTAGACAAATGCTGGAGTTGCACGCCTTATACACTGTAAAGAAGGTGGTGAATGTCCCATTCCCAATCACTTATGGGAATTACAGGTGTAGTTTGGCCATAGCCAAGGAGGCAGATAGCGAACTCAAGAACCTAAACTTGGCAGAATTTTATCTAGTGCGGAAGAACTTTGATCCGCTTGGAAAAATTGCAATGGTGCTTCCCTAGGCATCAGAGCCCCACAGATTTCACATGGAAGACTTTTGGGAATATTTCCAAGATGATGTTAAAGTTTGGAGATGACATTTCATCCAAATGACTATGGGGATGATGGAAATGTTGAAGCTCCTGAAATTTCCAGATGACTTCTCGAACACCGGGTCCACAGTAGATCTCCAATACAAGGAAAGGGGAGTTTACAAAATGACCCTCCCACTGGTAGATTGGAATGCCCAGGAGGGACCGACCATTGAAGACATCACTCGCGACGTGGTCAAACGAAGCCATAAATACTTCAAGAGGGTATGCCCCAGGAGCACCTGTAGAGTTGGCCTGATGGTACAGAAACTAACTTCCAGGGCTAGAACTTCTTCACATGGAGAGGACAAAGGAAAGAGAATAATGGGAACTCCAACCCTGCATGAGACCCCCACAAAAGAGAAACTGAAGCAGATGTTGGCAGCGTCCTAGCAGATGAAGGATAAATTTATCACATGGTTTTCTACACTGGTGCTCATGACCAGACCCATCCGCCCTCCCTCTTCCCCTTCACTAGCAGCATTCATGGTCAAAGCCACAGGAATGGGGGTGGAATAGGAGCAGGAAACCCTAAGAGATACAGGGCCTCCTTTGATTACCAAGCGAAAGAAAATGCTCAATCCAAAGCCAAGGATAGAACCAAAGCTTGGGATGCTGCACATCCCAGAAGTACAAATCATTTCTTCCAACTGCCTAGAGCCAGAAAAAGAACCAGAGCACATCCCAGAAAATCATCCTCCCCATGAAGAATTTGATGATGTATTTAGAATTGATGAGTTTGGGAATTTGCAGGGGGACATCATACAGTTGGTAGAAGAAATTGCTGCACAAGAGGAAGCTCCAGAGCAAGAACCTGTGCAAGAGAAGGAAACACAAATGGAAGAAGAAAAGGGGCCAGAATAGGTGAATACCTCCAGAGTCCCAGAAATATAGGTTATGGGAGCTCTAGGCCAATAGATGCAAAATGAACAAATGGCATTGGTTAGGGAAATCAGACCCACGGTAAAAACTGTGACCCCAGCCACCGTGTTCCAGATGCCACTCCTAAAGGTAACATTTGGGGAGGTAATCATTGTGGCCCAAACATTGGATCTTGGCCTGACACCTCCCCCACCTCCAGAAGATGTACCAGTAGAAGAGAACATCCCAACAACATAGGTTGACAAAGAGTAGCGATAGGATGAAGAAGAGAACCCAAGGGAAGCCAATGATGATCCAAATATCACCAAGGATATAGACAGTGGGTAAATGACACAGGTATCACCGGAGAAAATGTCTCCAGTGAGTCAAAAGATACAGAGAAGGAACCAGAAGAAGCTCATACTGTTGAAGGGACACAACAAGATCCTGAGGAGAAGTCACATGATTAGATTTTGGCTGTAAAGCCACCCCTACTGCCACAATGGTTGGTGGAATCTTGAAAGAGAAAGACCCTAGCAATACCCAAAGCCCATCTTTCCTTGGTAGAGATGATGGCTCAGGCACAAAACCTACCAAAGGCTAAGAAATCCTAGACAATCCACACTCTTTGGACCAAGCCAGGCGGAGAAATAGTCATAGTAATCATGACACCTTCCCCAGATGTGGACAAGGCAATGGCTAAGGCTAGAGATTACAATGTCACAGAGGTGTCACTGGGGAAGAGAGGAAAATAGGGTGAATTGGACCTATTGAAAGAAGTAGCCAAGGTAGTGGAGACTCGCTACGAGAAAGAGGACCAAAAGTTCAAGGCATAGAAGGAGAAAAATGCAAACCTCATGGGACTGCTGACTGAGCTAGCCCACCCCATTAGTGTTATTCCTTTGGGGGCCTCTACATCAGATGCACTGCTCCCTCAAAGTGATATAGACTCATTATGGGTGATGAAGAGAAAGGCCCAAGCGGTTGATGAATGGGTTGCCTTACAGTTGGGAACCATCCAGCGTTTCCTGGTATCCACACTCCTAGACCTATATGTGGCCCGCCATGTCTTACACAAGGCCGAAACTACCATCTCCATATGGGAGGGAGATATCGAGAATTATGAGGCATGGAAGGTTGAGTTAGAAGAGTTCATCGGCATCGGAGAGGAGATTGTCTCCAAGTCTGGAATTTTGGGAGAAGAGTCATTTGACTTTGTAAAGACCCAACACTCTAGACTTGACCTCACATTGGGGGTAATCAAGCAACTGGTGTGAACCTTGCGTGATAAAGTCAATATAGTCCAATATTCTTTCAAATTATACAAGTCTTTTGTTTTAAAGGTCTCCAGAACTGATCAGTTTAGCACCGACACATGCACACTGGAGGAATATGTTTTGGGGAAGTTTGATGAATTAATGGAATCAAGGTACCAATCCCCAAAGGGGATAGACGAAGAAAAAATGATGTGAATAACTCACATGGTGCTCAAAGTTGACGATGTGGCTAGGATGGCTAAAGAATTTAAGGAAAATATTCCAGACCTGGGTGAGAAGATTGAGGTGGCCAAGTATTGGCAGGCTAGCCTTAAAGACATTGATGAAGATGGGATCTCCCATCTCCTCCAAACCTTCAGTGATAGCAAGTAGAAATTACAAATCTTCGGGTTCTAGAGAAAACTTTTTGGGAAAGTGTTTTGTATTCTTTATTCTTTGGGGGCCTGACTCCCAGATCCCGGAGTTCTGGATCCCACATTTTTGTATTCTTTAAGTGATCCATGTCCCAATTCCCAAAGCTGATGGGTCATTTTCAAGGTAGTTAATGAAGGTTGTCAGAAGGTGGGTAATTACAACAAGGCACATCAGCTTGACAAGATTTTCTCTAATAGATGGTCTTCCCAAGGTGCCGCTTCAATGTTACACCTGGCACATCGGAGACAGGGCACCACTTTCCCATTTATGAGGCATGCAGTCTCAATCCCCAGCGGATCAGATTTCTTCTTTCTCCTCCCAACTCTCTTCTCAAGGCCAATTCTTCCACTCCACTTTTCTTGTCTTATTCTTCTGAAATTTCAGACCTTTTCCATCTCGAGGTCTTTTGTAGTGTGGTGCTGGTAGTACCGGCCACCAGATAATATATTATATTGTAAAGTGTAAAATAAGTTAGCGTTAGCTTTAGGTCAAGTGATGTGTATAAATAATAAGTCTGACCTCATTCCAAGGGTCAGCAAAATTGATGATTTTGTAGTCCATAGTTAATAGCAATCTGGTTTTCTCATTTATTAGTTGTAGAGCTCAATGCTTGATAGTTTTAAGCTTTCAGTAGTTAAATGCTCTCTTGGATTTATCATTGTAGCATGCACCAATGCTTGCTAGAAAAGATGTTAATGAGGAAGGAAGAGTTCTCTCGATGATGTTGTTAGCATTCTATCTTCTGGGTTAATGGTATTTTATGTTTTGTGTTCTTTATGTCCTTTTCTCTGATACTTAAAGTAGATTAATGACCTCCTTTCCTTTGCTACTGATAAAATATTAACTGATGGTTTTATATTTCTTTAGTATTTAGTGTAGAGGGTTAGAGCATTGTTGATGTTTTGAACATTGAACATAACTATAGGTAGATGAAACCCTTCTAACTCTGAAGTATCTTTTGAAATTTATTTATGAAATGAATGCACGCTTGCAGGAAACCCCACTTACTTGAATCCCTGGAGAAGATGAGTTGAAGATAACCAGCTATTCCCCTCAAAAAAAATAGTCACATCTCCCAACCAAGCCTCACACCATTGACACCCAACTCTCATGTGCTTGGAGGCCCAGGGAATCTCATTTCCCTAGACAACCTTTATAGGCAAAGTTGGCCGGTACCCTGGTACCCAGTGACAACTTACCTCTATTGGCGGACCCAGTCACAAAGTCCCATCAACAAGTGGCAATCTCATAGATCTCAAATCCAATGGACCTAAGATGTGTTAACATTTTGTTCTTCCAGTCAAGATAGTTTTCTCCATCGAACTTAGGACACTCTTTCCTAAAGTTTGCCATCTGCTCTACCTTAAGCTATTAGGCTTTCTCTCCAAGGCACTTGGCTCTGATACCAATTGTTAGAATAGTCCCAAAAGATAGCTGAGATCGGGGGGTGAATCAGTTATCAACTACTTTATTGTTTTCTTTACTTAGATATCAATTAACATAAATCAAATGCACATTCAGATAACATAATAGAGAACACAACAATTTTGGTTACGGGGAAACAAAATAGGTAAAAAACTTCGGTGGGAATTAGCACCCACAAAGAACTGTACTTAAGTATAATTATCCCTATTAAGAGATCTTGCAACCCTGTTAGGAGTTGTTCTTTACAATACAATAAGTGTAGAGACCTGGTTAAAGTTTGGACCCTGTTAGGAGTCTTTTACAAGTAACCCTCTTAGGGGTGAGGACTCACTGTCCAAAAGCTCAGTGCTAAAATGATGAAGGCTGCAACCTTCAGTAGAATAGATATACACTATATTTGATAGATGAATTGTTTGAGTAGACCTGTTGTCTTGATCAGTTCTAGTGTATTGTATACTTCCATTTCTTCTTCACATAGATCTTTACTTGATGAATGAAATGTCTCTACTGTCCCAAAACAATGGACATTTTGTTCTTTACTTTTTTTGTCTTTATTCTTCTCATTCACACTTGGCATTCATCAAATGAACTACTATAAGTATCTTCTCCAAAGGATGTGATCTTTTTTGGCTCTAGGAGTCCCTTCAATACTTCTTTAGTCGGCCACATCAACCTGATTAGAAACACGCAACTCAGACTGAATAGACGTGACGCTTCACAAAGTCGCCTCAACCAAATTAACTCCAACTTCACGATTTTGATAGAAAATATTTGGCACCTTTAGATAATTATATTTAACTCATAACTAAACATGAATACAAACACACATATCCAAAAGATAGGCGCAACTCAATAAATAATGTAATTCCATCAGCTCTTCACAGATAGTCTTCAGTCTCTGTAACTATCATAACTGATTAGCATAACTTAACTGAAACTTCATATGTGACTCGGTGTGAATGCACATAGCAACTAGAACATGTATACACCATGGAAATGAATGTGCATAGCTCCAGAACATCTGTACTAATAATTTCATATAGAACACTATTGTATATTATATGTTGTCATCAATGAAAAACATACAATCAATTATTCGCACATAAGAAAATCTCCAACAAAAATATGTAAGAACAATATCTTCAGCCATATATACCAAAACCCGTCGGTATACACTTAAAGTGAAGACTACCTACATTTATCGAGAGATGTCGGTTATAAGCAAAAGTTGTTAGTATTGACCAAGACACGTTGGTAAACAAGCACATGAACAAGTTGTCTATGTTACCAAAATATATCGGTAAAAGCAGAGTGAACATCAATGGCTCTGAAACATTGTAAGTGACACCAATGGAAATAAAGTTTTCACCGAGGAACTCAGTCTTTAAACACTGACTATTTGGTGAGCATTTATGACATGTGCTTTAGGGAAACGACTGTAAATAAAGCATTGGAATGCTTCATTTGTCCCAGACCAGAGTGAGCGAAGGTGATTTTAAGAAAAAAATCATCCAATCCACAGAGCGATTATGGCTCGACCTCCAAGCAATCTAAATCAGTTCAAAGATCTATGCAAGCATAGAAAGTAATTTCTTCAAGACTAACAACTCCATTTTCATGCATTTATGTAGAAGCCCTAATTTTTTTGAAAATGGCATCAACTTCACGATCCATGAAATCTAAGAATGATGAGTTCAAACTCATCAAGAACACATGTAAGGAACCCAATTACATGATCCATCTGGAGGTTGCCTCACAACCTGACGATGCTGGTGCATTTTTGTGCATTCCAGCTAGGGTTTTGCTAGTTGAAGACGTCCGATCCTTCATACATTGCAAGATTGTAGATATTGGAACATCAGAGGTGGAAGAAGCTTACTAGAAGCTTTGTAACAATGATGGAACCCTTAAGGAATAGCACAAACACATTGAGGTAAAAGGGCTTACCAATGCCCTAAAGTTTCCTAAGGTCTTCAAAATTGATTGGATTTGGTTAGTACTAAGAAGAATGCATAACAAAAAGTTATGGTTAGATGAACTAAAGGAAATCACCTAAGATGTCATCCATGTAGTCACCGATTACCCCTTAACCAATAAAGTATAGGCACTAAAGCATCCACCAAAGGAAAAGACCGAAAATATGACTAGAGCCAAATGGGATGGTCATGGATTGAAAGTGACAACAATAACCGATGATGAGATTAAGTTTGGTGCATGTGTATTGGGCTATAAATTCTTCCAGACTAGTAGATTAAACAATATTGCATCAGGTGTTATGGATATAGCTTACAAATTTGTGAAGAAAGGTACACAGTTGGACTTATCCAAGATACTCCTGAATCAGCTAAAGGAAAACCTAAAAAGAATCAGGAATGAAAAGTCAAACACCTGTATGTTTCGCTCATTAATCATGTGTATTTTCTTCTATTTTCAAGAAAAGTTCCCATCGGTAGGAGATGTGAAATGGGACAACACCGAACTGGTCACCATGTAAATCAGTGTGCACTTAGCTACACTGGGAGATAATTTTGAAATAGTCATGGATGAATACTTTAATGTATTCAAAGACCAAATGCAAAAGAGGGTGAGAGGAACCTCCTTACAGCAATTTGGTGAGAATGCACGAAATAACAGAATATAGCGCAATAGCAGAACTTAGAATGAATCTATTGATCGCGGGCCACTTCGAGGGGGTAACCTCCTTTGAGCAAGCTCAATGCAATAAATTCATTTGTGTCTATCAAAGGCCTCAACCTACTCTTATATACTAAGTACGATCTATAAAAGTAATACTACCTATGCATGTGGGATAATAAAATATACTCACGGGATGACTTACAAAGCATATGCGTCCAACAAC
>MU224306.1:1035065-1048709 GCA_018584345.1 Thuja plicata
GAGGGACAAGGGAGCAGAATGAGGAATTGAATCTTGTGGCTCAGTTTGGTGGCGATTGGATGAGAAGCGAAAAAGATAGGGCAAACCCTAAAATTAGATAAATGAGGGATTTAGGGCTTTGATATGTTGAATTTGGGGTTGGGTCGCCAAGGAAGGAAGTATGCGAAATGATATTTCAAGCGTTCTGTGGAACTGTGAGAGGAAATAGAATGAAAACAAGGAAACTATGGCTAAAAAATAGAATTCACTCAAATACGGAATAACTGCAATAACAAGAGATATTAGAATGAAAGGAACCTGAAGGCCACGATAGAAAAAATTTGATGTAATGTCCACCCAGTGAGCCCAAGAAAGTGCTCTGATACCAGATGAGAGGAACCTCCTTACAGCAATTTGGTGAGAATGCATGAAATAACAGAATATAGCGCAATAGCAGAACTCAGAATGAATCTATTGATCGCGGGCCACTTCGAGGGGGTAACCTCCTTTGAGAAAGCTCAATACAATAAATTCGTTTGTTTCTATCAAAAGCCTCAACCTACTCTTATATACTAAGTATGATCTATAAAATTAATACTACCTATGCATGTGGGATAATAAAATATACTCACGGGACGACTTACAAAGCATATGTGTCCAACAACACTACACTAACAAAATAAACAGAAGGAACACATAGGTTCCTAACAGAGGGTAAGAATCCCTGAGAAACTCATTGAGAAATATAAGGATGAGATATACTTCATGGTTGACACTGATCATACCTCCATTAAACCTGTAGTAGCAACAATAGTATGTTTGCAACCACTAGAATATGAGATCAACATTGATCTTGCAACAAATGCAATTGATGCCTTAATCAATGAACCACTAGACAAGAAGAAACCAAGGTTTGGAACATATGAAGAAGCCAAATCAAGAATTAAATCAGACCTAGTTGTCAAGAAGATAGTAAAAAACAAGGACAAAATGGTAAAGAATCTCAAGAAGATTTTATCAGCAAATGAGGAAGAATCTGAGCAGGCTGAAGAAATAGAACAAGAGGAGGAAACTGAAGAAAGGGTGTTTGTTGGTAAAGATGAAGAAAATACTGACTTAGAGGAAACAGAGTCAGATTCACCACCTCCTCCAGCATCAAATAAACCAAGAACTACAGTTGCTTCAAGGACTAGAAACCAAACATCCAAAGAGTCTACTCCTTCACCTCTAAGAAAGGAAAAGTCAGGACTTACAAAAGAAAAGCTCTAGTACTGGAGAGAGGAAAAAACAAGAAGGGTATAAAATACATCAGAACCTGAGAGGATATAGAGGATACCGAGCGAGATGAAGTGTTAGAGGTAGAAAATGTCAAGGTAAAAGAACCTGACACTATTGATGACATATGTGTTTATATTGCAAATTTTGGATCCATTACAGATCCACACATTAGGAAATGGGGGAAAAGAAATCAAGAAGATCAAAATAAAATTAAAGAAGCCACGATAGCTAAAATCTATAACTTCAAATATGTACCCATGCAATTTGAAGGAAGTTATGCTACACAGGAACTCTTGGATAGATTATCTGCTCATTGGACATTTTCTTTGGCAAATGAGAAAGAAATAAGAGAGAGATTACTTGTCCCTCTAATGCCACCTGAATCAACAAAGGTAGAGATAAATGAAATTATGGAGAAACACAAGAAATAATTCTCACCAAAGCTAAGGGCATACAAATTTCTTGAAGGCAAGTTGATTGAACTTGAAAAGGATAGCCACAATAAATGGTGCAAAATCATGAATAGACCAGTTGAGAAAGACAACACCTACAAAGACCTTCAACAACAAGATGTTGATAAGGTAACCCAAGATGGTACATCCATTGAGATGGATAAAGAATAAGATGATACAAAATGGAATAAGACTATAGATGTGGTAGATGAAACATGGGATGATACCACAAATGACAACATTGTGGATACCAATGTCATTGACATTACCAATGACCTAGCAAATGAAATCACTAAGGATGAAGATGTCACTATTGGAAAAGATACAACTGATGAATAGGACACAAAAATTGATGGCACATAGGTGAACATACTAGGCAAACTGCCAATATTGATACAAGCTATCAATATCATGCAGCAAACAAGTAAATCACTCGAAAAGGAAACTCCAAATGATGCAGGAGAAGAAGAAAATAAAGACAACATCAATGGTCAGAAAAACATTAAAGATACTCAAGATGTAACCAAAACTAACAAGGTTACAGAAGTAGACAAGGAAAAGGATGTGGAAACTCAAAACAAGACTGAGAACACCAAAATAGATGATGGAAAGGACACAAATGAAGGAGATAAACCAAAAGATGGAACTCTTAACAAATTAGACAAAGGTGCTACCAATGATGTTAAGGTGAATGTAGAGACATCTGCAGACACCCAACAAGCTAAAACTGATGCTAAAAAGTAGAGAGAAGCACAACAGGTCACATCATCAAGTACAATAGAAAAGGCTGAGAAATTAGCAATGGTGCTACATTCTAGTGAGTCACAAAAGAAGAAGAAGAAAACAAAGAAGAACAGGTTAGAGGTAACACTAGATGAAATCATTGAAATACCAAAGTGTCACCCCTCTACACTTGACATGGATGGACTACAAGAATATGGATAAATATGCCAGAGGAAGGAATTACAAGAAAAGATGAAGAAATGGCATAGGGAATTCATGGTACTAGAGACAACATGGGACATTCTACATAAAATTGTACCTGATGTTGATATTGATCAAAGAAAACCTATACTTGATCAACTATATACCCTCACCAATGCAATCACCACTCAGAATATTGATGTTGAGAAGGCAATTGAGGAGAGAGTAGAAATGAAATACCAACAAACGATCTTAGAGAACATCAGCCAAGAAGTGGATGAGAATAAGGCAAAGCTATCAGAATTCATATATGAATTAGACCCCATCATATCTACAGCTATAACATTAATTCAAAAGTTGAGCACAATAGAGAAGTTCACTAAAGAAAATAGTGACAATATAGAAAAGCTACATACAGATCTAGCAAACAAATCTAGTAGCTTAACCAAAGATGGAGAAAATGCAGTCGAACTATATTATGAAAAGATCATTGAAGTAAAATGGTTAAGGAAGGAGCTATGGGAGGTAGAGACACATTTTAGAGAAGAAGTAACTGAGCTATAGGCTCAACTTTTTCCAAATATTACACTGCTACAACAACATATCAGTTTTGCAAGGCAACTAATAGCAACTCTCGAGATGTCTATAGCAGACAAGATCTATGATATGCATTCAAAGATAACACTTGATAATATGGCTCTATAAAACCTAAGAGAGCAATGGGGGAAAATGATGGAATACATGAAGTCTTCTCATCATTGAAAATGTTATGTACATTCACTCAGAATGGGAAAAAGGTAAATATGTATGTGTATTCATAAAGGGACAATGATATCAAGAAGGAAAATATATCATATGTACACATATATCGGCATATACATAGGGGGTCATTAAATGACTAAGGATTATATATGATGTATATACTTAACATTTTGTTAGTATTTTGCACATATCAGTTTTTGATACTAATGTCAAAGGGGGAGATTGATGACATTAATTTTTCATTAGTATTCAAACAACACTTTTGGTAAGCCTACACCAAGAGATAGTAAAGGGAAAACCGAAGATCAGATTAGAAGATCACCAAAAATGACTAAGTACAAAGAGAATCGCTGACCCAAAGTAATTTGTACACCAAAAATCGCAATGCAGAAAGATAGGGTGGAACCTGATAGAGGAACCCAAAATGCAAGTTACAGTGTAGACCAACAAAATAGATACAGTGCAACTGACAGTGAAAACTGAAGGACAGTCAAGCATGACTGAAAGAAAGAACCGAAAGTCAGCTGCAACCCACAAAAAGTGGATCTGACTTCCACGTCAGATAAATAAAGGGTATTCTATTTATAGGATATTTAATTTTTTTCAAATCCATTTATTTAGGGACAAGAAACATTAATGTAAAGTTTTTAATCAGTCTAACTGATTTAAAGCACATAGACTAGGAGATCTAGGTGTAAGTTATAAACCTGATCTTAGAGTTAACATTATTTTTATCACGACTCGATGAAGTCAATCCATATATAAATAGATGATGTAATAATTCATTATAATGTGTGTGAAAGTGAAAGGAGAATAGAACGAACACATCTATGGATTGAATTGAGAGTTTCAAGAACCAGAATAGAAAAAGAAGAATTTGGTTAGCAGAACCAAGAACAGAGGAAACTGATAATTAGAGGTATTGTTCAATCACAGCTAAGGTGATATTATTTTTATGTGAACTACATAGGATCTATATCATGAATAGGAGATTGCATTTACTCGGTCAATTTGTAATTTTCTATCATTCTAACAAGTGGAGCAAAGTGTTAAAATTCCTTTCAAGAAAGGTGGATTTAACAGTCCAATATCAAATCTCTTAACTGAGTGCACACTTAACAATGTTTCTAAAAGCTCTTAACAAAGTATACTTTAACAAGTCTCCACCAATACTCCTAACATGGTAGATCATTAGAAGTGATCAAAATTTTAAGCCTTAATCATCCCCTTCCAATCTGCAGATAGTGAAGTTTTGTGGGTGCCATCCCCACCGTAGTTTTTACTTCCTAACAGGATTTTTATGCAATATCATATCTTGTGTTATGTGTCAATTATGTTCATGAATGCTTCTATGAATGACTCACATGTTTATTATTGTTATGAATTGATATAAATCACACAAAGATAGTATAGATCAGATTGAATGGATATGCAATTTATTACAAAGGTTAATTGATTAAAGGACAAGAAAAAGTTTGAGGTACTGATTCACCCCTCCCCTCTCAGTAATACTTCCCATTAAACCCAACATATTTTGGGGGTCATAAGTCTTGACAAGGGATACCACTACACATTTTTTTTGATGATCCTCCCTAGCTAAGAGGTAGGGTTGATGTTTTGTGTATCTATTGTGAGGCTCATAAGTGTTGACAAGGGAGACCACTACACATTCTATTTGATCATCCTCCCTAGCTAAGAGGGAGTTTTAATGTTTGTAGCTTTAGTCGTATGATCATTTAGAATACATATAATACTTAGATATTGATTAATAATAATATATTTTATTTGTATATATATATATATATGTTATATTATATATATATTATTATTAAATATATATTATGCAAACTTATATTATTCTAATATATGATTGATTAATGAAACATTAAAAATTATAATGAATATAAATGTCCCATGAAGGGACGTGTCTCTCCTAGCCTCTTTCCCAAATAAATGAATGAGAGATTGTTGCATTTCAAAAACACATACCATACATACAATCTAGGCAGCGCTATTACATTTTTAGCAATCATGACTCATTCAACATTATCGAATTAATTAAACTCTAAGCATACATCAAGTGTGGCATATTTGACATATAAAAATTGATTTGAAGCATGTGAGATTGTAGCTTCGAAAACATAAATCTCTCAATGCTCAATACCTTATGCAATATGTGTCTCTGCAGTGGTTCTAAATACAAAATTATGGCTAAACATTTTGCATAAACATTTAAGGGTTGAGACATTCAATACTTAAATGTGCAAGCATCTTGGTATGGTCATCTCATTTTGTGTTTTACATAGATTTATACCACATTTTGATTTATTAGCATAACATCATTCTTGCATCATGGCATTACTTGTCACCATTCATTTTATCAATATTTATAAGGTTTTGCAAGCTTTGGTGCTCATTAATAAAGCTAACAGAATGTCATGATTTAATTTATATGCCATCCTACCCCAAATTGGCTATGAAATCTACCACCAAATTACCTTCACAAAGGGTGTGAAAAATGTATTACTCCTCAAACAATTTTAAAATTTGATATATTTGTTTTAGTATGTAAGCAATCTGCTAATTATGGTAACATCTCTTAATACAAGCATTGACAATAACCAGTGAATCTCCTTCCACCGAAATCCTTTTATACCCTCCTTTGGCTAATATTAGGCCAGAAAATATACCATGAGTCTCCACCAGGTTATTTGTCCCTGGAGGGAGGAGATAAGCTTGAATTGCTAACACATGTCCCTAATGATCCCTAATGCATGAGCCAATACCTGACTTCCCAAGGTTCTCATAGGAGACCCCATCAAATTTGATTTTGACTAGACCTTGTGTGGGAGGGATCTATTTGGCATCTAAGTCCCATCATAGCCTGTCATAAGCCTTTATCATATCAAGTTTAATAATAAATTTAGGGGACTGATTAGAATTGATTGAATGAAGGACTTCATGGGAAATCAATGCTCCTTCCATGGTTTCCCACTATGAACAAATCCTCCCTATTCTTGAGATATAATGTTGAGAATGAGATGTTGCATTCTTAAGTAGATATATTTGGTAATAATCTTATATGTTGTATTACACAATGAGATAGGCCGAAAGTCAGCAAATGTTTTAGGATCCTTGACTTTATGTATAATAGAAATATTAGTGGTATTAAAATACTTTAGCATGGCTTTTCTTTTTCTAGATTCTTCAATGACTGCCAAAAAATCCCATCCAATAACATCCTAGCATACCTGAAAGAAAAGAGTCATGAATCCATCTAGATAAAGTGCTTTATTCGGGGCTAATGAGAAGACTACGTTATGTAATTCTTGAATAGTGAAAGGGTTCATTAAGACAGTGTTATCTTGTTCCATAACCAATGAATAAAAAATATTATTTTATCTTATTCACTATGGTAGTGCAGGAATTAGCCGTTGAATAGGAACAAGAATATCATAAATAGCAAAAATTCTAACTGGTATAATATCATTTTAATCACACATGTAATAATAAAAAAAAAATTAAGAATATTTTTGAATTTTAATAACAAAACTAAAATCAAACTATTTTACACAATTAAGATTGTATTTTTATTTCTTAAAATCTTAATTACTTACATAAATTAAATTCAACAAAAAGTATAGAAAATAAGTATAATGTTATTATTTTTGATCAAATTTATGCATGAACTCAAGATAGGTGATATATTGAATCAAGAAAGTCAAAAAAAATATTTGGTGTCCCAAAACTCAAAACTTTATCCAACTCTTTAATCTTAATCTCATATTTGAATAATAAATATTAATGCAAGATTACAACACAACAATCAACACATAACACCAAGATTCTTGATGTGTCAACCAGGTTGAAGGAAAAAAAAAATACAATGGGGATCAATCCCATGAGAATATGTACTCTGTTAAAAGAACTATACCATGTTAGGATTATTTCAATGGGAATGCACATACATTCAAGCACACTGCCTAAAGTTCACTTCTCAAATACAAATGAGGGCGACAACCCTAAGTAGACTAAAATCCGTAGTGGAATACAATCCAAATATTATGAACTGAGTAATAGTATTTTTTTCATGTCAATACAGTTCCAATGGAGTATATCCTATCTTTGTCTCAATTTCAAATCCCACTTATACCTCTTCGCACAATATTTTCATACTCGCGCACATATTGTCTCTCTCTTTTATAAGTAGAAATAATTAAATGTTTATATACATTTCATAAACCTTGAAAAGATAAACAAGGTTAGTATAAATCTTAACACCCCAATTAGAATTATTTAATGAAATATAATACAATATTTAATTCATGCCTCGATCCATCGTAATACACTACACCATCATGTTGGCCAAGAACAATATGAACACCAATACGCCACAAGATAATCACCAAATCAAATCGCATAACCCAATGCAATCTAGAAACATGAATATGACATGATCTAGAAACATCAGTAAACAACATGAAATATCAGGACAACAACAAAAATAACTGTCTCATAATTCTCAATTATCTCATCACTGTCGATCAGGAACACCAATCACTAACTTTTGTCACTTAAGAAAATATCTTTCCAACATTGAAATCACGAACCACTCAAGCTAAGGATATACATTTGTATCCTAAACTCACCATCGGGTTAGAAATAAAAAATATTTCATAACTGATTCACACCGATCCAAAAATTTAGCATTGTTTATTCCTGAACAACAAATATTAGTCCCTAATAAATTTTTTTTAGCTCACTCAAATCCACATGTGATCCTCTATAAATTGACATATAGCCGGTCAACTAAAGACATCCCTAAAATTATTTATACCTTTGCCCCATCAGATCTTCAATACAGTAGCCATACCAGACCAATCTTCTCATTGAACATATGGGGAACACTGTCAGAAATAAAAAAATATGTTGACATCAATGACAAAAAAAAATGTCAGCACATGTATGCATCATATCCCAGAAATCTCCCCCTTTGGCATTGATGGTTACACATGTTGTAAAAAACCAAATCAATGCACATAGAAACCATATCAACAATACTACCAATAATATCAACAATATATCTTTCAAAGTCTCTCTAATAAAACTTATCAACCAGAGAAATATTTCTCCACCTTAGTATCACACTTGTTGTTCACACGACTATCTATTCCCATTTGACATCAATGACAAATGCACATAGATGCACTAAGTCATAGAATCAAAACAATTTGAATATCTCTCTGAAAAATTGAATACCATACCTCACAACACTAATTGTGCGCCTTCAGTAGAAGCTACCAAAACATCAATCCAAAACAATGATGATGACTGTAATAAAATTGGACTAATGTAAATCAATGCATCTCTATCTTTGATGAATAAATAGAGGTAAACAAATATCATATAATTCTAATATTTATAATTAAAATTAAACCATTGAACTAAAAACTACAATAATTGAATTGTCAAGGTTAACCATTGAACTAGAAAGCTTCAACTAGACAGAGAGAAAATGATCTATCTTGTAGCTTTTGGATTATTGATTAGAAATTCTAATAAAAATATGAAAGGTTGGAATCGTTATCATTGACGTTCAACAATTTCATTTGTAATTTATTGTCTATGTCCAACTATTTAAGATTTGTAACACAAAGGAAGAGTAGAACATTTTCCTCTATCTAGGACTTGTCGTTAATATAAATCATAGTGTGATTAATATTTTTTTAAATAACTAAATTAATAAAAGGATTACGAAAATACTCAATATTTGTATGTTTTGACTAAATTATTACATACAACTATAAAAATAATTCCAGCAGCCAACTTTCAAAAAATTTCTGCAAGATAAAAATAATCATGTGGGCTCACAAAAGAACTTTCTTTCACAAAGTAAGCTTGTAAATTATCATAAAAAACATATAAAGACAACATGCAATCATAGTGAATATCTCTACACTTTCCATTTGGTATCCATGTGTAATATCGAGACATTCATTATACATTTCAATAATTTGTATCAAATTTCAAGCATGTAAAATGTCATTTTAAAAATTAATGACATTTCAAAAATTTAGTGCTTTTGATTAAAGACATTTAACAATTTTTGTGTTCTCTACCAAGTGATCTTTTTCTTGTAGATTTACTTTTCCTTACCTTCTTGTTTTCCTTTTTTGTTCTTCAAAAAAATTCCTCCGACAAAATTACCAGAGATTAAAAAAAATATGAATTAACTTGCATATGGGTAAAAGCACAATAATCTGTCACCCTTTAACAAAGGAAAATGACAACACCAAAACTCTAAAACTTCAGGGGCATAAAATTCACATTTCTGTTGAGAATTTGAAGATACTGTAAACTGATGAAATGTGTTAAATAGGCTGAATTATATGCCTATAAATTTTTTTAAAAAAATTGAACAAAAATTAATATGTTTTTTGAAATTTTAAGGTCTATTTTTCATTTTGTGAAAAATACTATAAATCACCTGGAGTTTACTTCCTGCCAAATCATTATAAGTAAAACATTAGTTTATCCTCCAATTTCATAATATGTTTTAGATGACATGTAAAGATAGTGCCAAAAAAAAGAAATAATTGTTTTCGATGTATAATTTTCCCGTTATAAGTATTCAAAGTCAAACTTACTTAACATCAACCATTTTTGTCTCCCACCATTTTTCCCCTATCAAAACTATACCAAAAACTAAATAAATTACATATTATTGAAGAGGACTCTCTTTTCTAGTGTTATCTATGATTTTAAAAATTGTCTGAATTGATTTACTAATTTTTATATTATCCAAATCAATGACTTCCGAAAGCTTTAATAACCTACACGTAGTTTTTAACAAATTTGTTCAATGTTATGTAGTCAAAACAATATAAAAATTATATTTCAAGAATCGTAGTTCTGATATCTAGAATAGGGTACTTTTAGTTTTTTGACATTGTTTAGTTTCAATAGAGAAAAAACTAGCAAAAGTGCCAACTTGTTGATTTGGTGTGTTTTTGGAGGTTTGGTTACCAACACGGCATGCCACCTAGGACGACTTGGCCGAGTACAACTTAGTCGAGTAATACTTAGCCGAGGCTGACTCGGGAAAGTCTACCTAAGTGGTCAGCCACCCAAAAACGGTCGCATGGGCGACCCACCCTTTCAATTTGAAAGGTATATATATAAAAGTTATTTAAAAAAAATATATCAATTGCGAAATTAAATCCTTATTTCAGAATATATAAAGTTTTTTGAGGAAGCAAAAAAGGCATTTTATGACTGGAGGAGTGTGACTTTGCAAGTTTTTTAATAAATAAGGATTCTGAAAGAAAAATAATTTTTTTGCTTCTATTTGAGAAATGGGAAATAAAAGGAATAGAACAAGGAAATATGATCATAAAAGGAATGACCAAATGAAAGGTCATATGAAACTTATCGAAGAGAAACCAGTCAATGTTGAAGAAGAACCTATCGATGTTGAAGAAGGTGCAACTCAACTAGGAGAGTATATTGGTAGTAGTTGAGGTATAAGTATTTATCCTATAATGCAAAATTTGATGGAGATTAATGAGGAATCACTTGTCAGTCAAATTTCACTGGAGCACTTGCTATCTGACAGCACTATTAAATTTCAAGTCAAAAATATGTGGAAAGAATATTTTGAGGATAAAAATTTGGTGGCAAAAGCACAATTGTTTGCAAAGTTATTCCGAAAAAGAGAAATGACTCCAGTTTTAGATTTGTTAGGTGTTGATAATAGGAAAATTGGACAAGGAGATCATTTAAAAGAAACAATAATTGAAAATTTGCAAGATGCATTAAAAGTTGTTAACATGACAGATCATGGAGGATCTGATTCAAATACTGCTAGGAGACTGTTGATGACTATGATTACCAGTAAGAGATTGACAGACAAAAATCAAGTTTGAGCAGTTTCTAATTTACTCAACATATCTTGAAGAACTATTCAGAGATATATTAGGAAGAGAAATGTGTTGGATATGAACATTGAAAAGAATTGGGTACACATTTGTAGAGTTCCTTGAAAAGACAAAATTTTTGAAGATGTAAGAAGTCGATTCATTTAATTTTGGACCAACCACTCTCGTGTTTCTTCCAATAGAAGGGACAATAGACAGATTAAAGATGATGAGACCGGTATGAAGATTTCACATCCAAAACATTTTGTCAATACTACACAAAGTGAACTATTTGAAACATTCAAACAAGAATTTTTAAATGTGAAAATAGGTTAGAGAATGTTTGAGATGTTGTGTCCTTGCTTCGTGTGCATAAATAAGCTTAGTGAAACATGTTTTTGTTGAAATCATGTTGAGTTTCACTTATATTTTCAATCATATAAAAAGGTTATGACAGTACTTAATCTAGATATGGTTCCTGGAAGTACAATAGAATTTGTGAAATCCATTTAATGTGATAAGTCAGAAGACTTTGATGAGTTCAATGTACAATGAATAAAGAATGAATGCAATGATTGTAGAAATTTACATAAATTTCCTTTAAAATTTGATAATATTGATGTTACAACACCAGTCCAGTGGAAGAGATTTGAATATGAGAAATATGAAACCAAGATAGGACTAGAATAATAAAAATTGCATTGAAGGAGAGTGAATTACCATACCTTCAGTTCTTGGATAGATTTTGATCTATGATTTATCCACATATCCAACATTGTCATGGTGCACGATGGAAAGCTAAACAGTTTTGTGATTTCAAAAAATATTTTCCACCTGGTTGTATTCTTTCAGTTGTAGATTTTGCAGAGAACTATACATTCTCTCCTCAAAAAGAGCTTCAAATTCAATATTATCATTCTAATCAAGTTTCAATATTTGTCCATGTGACCTATAGACATGCACAATTCGATTTGAATGATATTGAAAGTATAGATCAAAATGAACGCATTATCATCAAGGAGGTTCATTTCTATATCAGCGATGATAAGGTTCATGATAGGAGTTATGTGACTCATTATTTCGGCATGTTTTTCAATAATCTTGCGATTCGCGGCATAAATGCTTCACAACATTGGATCTGGTTTGATGGGTGTGCGGGTAAGTAAACTTGAATTAAAATTTATTTTAAATAGTACATTTTAATTATATTAGATCTAGAGATCATATATATATTTAGTTTTTTCAAAAGTTTTTACACATGATTTTGCATGTCAATTTAAATCAGCAAAAGCCTTTAATTGGTTAGCTATGCAACATGCTAGACACAATGTTAAGTTTCTTTGGAACTTCTTTGAAAGTAGACATGGAAAAGGGGAGCATGATGGAGCATGAGCATGTGTGAAGTGTGTGCTCTGACAACATGAACTTCAATGTGTGTACATATGTATGTCATTTTCATATTATTCAATTTGTTTACAAAACTTAGTGAACTTTAATCTTCATTTGATATAGTTTGAATAAACTAATTTAAAATTTGTACATGTCCTTTAAATTGTTAAATATATCCAGGTAACATGATAGAGAATGAAAAAAAAATTGTTGAATGGTGTCGAAATCATTTCGCTACTCGAGACACAAAACAAAACAAACGTTACTTTTGGGAAGTGAAAGGTATATATAATTTAAAACTAGTTCAATCATTATTCATTTTTCAATTGATCTAATCCTTACAATTGTCAATCAATTGTTGGAATTAGAAGTTTACATCAACTGATGACTACAGGACAACACAAGCCTCCACTAATTCAACTAAGAGATAAATCATGCTTTGGTGAAGATTGTGTTAACAACAACGCAATGAGTTAATGTGTTAATATTGCAAATGGATATGTTTCACAATGGGATCAGAAAGAGTTAGTCAGAATGCCTCCTTATGAAGATGAAGATAATGACATAGACATCCATGATCCTATATATTAAGTTGATTATGAACAAGTTTCTGATTTAGTTGTTATAGGTGATATTTTTTCTGTTGTTGTTGATCCCAAGAATGCAGAAGGTGTAGATTATTATTTACTAAGATGCACCGAAGAAAAATCCAAGTTGGTGCAAGAAATTGTTGATGGTGATGGACAACAATATCCAACTAGTTCATTTGTTATTGAAGGAACCTATTATCAACAAGCTAAGATCAACAAAAATGGATTTCAATTTATTGAATACATGCCTGGACAAAGAGTTCTACATTATAGTCACTTGGTTATAGCAACAAAACTGCAGTTTGAGACTGTGCCAAAAAAAGGACGTGGAAACCAAAAGTGGAAGTTGACTAT
>MU224306.1:1049667-1061408 GCA_018584345.1 Thuja plicata
TATATATATATATATATATATATATATATATTGATTATGATTGATTTTGATCTTGATTTTGTTATCTATAGAAAATTTACATAATTTGCTCTAAGATTAGATTAAAATAAAACATGTACATCAATCTAAATGGACTTATATATACAGATCAAAATAAAACATGCATGTAACAATGTACAAATGTCTAGACATAGATCAACATATAAAACATAAAAAATACATGTACAACATCAACATAACATTGTAAATGGACCTGTAAATATCAATGTATCAACATAAAAAACACATGTACATAGATCAATGTAAATGTCTAGATGTCAACATAAAACATGCATGCAACAATGTACAAATATCTAGATATATAGATCAACATAACAATGTAAATGGAGCTGTAAATATCAATGTATCAAAGTACAAAACACATGTACATATCAATACATATATGTCTAGATATCAACATAACAATGTAAATGTCTGTACTATCTATCAATGTAAAATAGATGTGTGTATATACTCTCGATCTCTCATGTGTAAATCTAGATCAATAACCGCCATGATCACCACTCTGTGCAGGCCTATGTGGATCGTCATCCCGCTGGACCTGAGTGTATATATGTACAAATACATAACAATTTTAAAAAAAATTTAATTAATATATTTATCCACACCAAGCTTTTTTCTAAATGTACATGTTTAAAGTTGAAATGAATAAACTATTTAAAAATAATTTAAATTAAATTTTACCTCTATATCCTTATGAATCAGATCAATAGGCTCCTCTAAATCTCCATATGCGGCGCCCCTCGTAGTGTCCTATACCTGGTTCAAATTAATTTAAAATATATATAGTTAAATTTATATATAAATGGAATTTATATAAATAAATTAAATACAAAATTTCTTGATTGTTCTTGAATCTTGAAATTAAATGGTTTCAAGTGTACCTAGTGTAATGCATGTCCAATGTTAGATGACTCAGTAGAATGTAAGGACACTATCTCAGGATCAATGCCCTCATCCATAAGCAAATCTCAAAATCCAGTGTGAAATCATGAGGTCGTAGGTGTCTGATATAGGGGAGCCTATGTATGTTGTCAAGGTGGTGTAAGATCATCCACACTCTATCATGGAGTTGTAGGATGTATCTGGACATCCTCCTATCTGGAGGTACCTGCCTCTGCATGTCCTCATCCTCAAGTGTTGCATGTGGAGGATCTCGAGGCCTGGTATCCTTGAATGAATGCAGAAATATCACATGAAGGAACCCCATGTGTTGTAGAAATGTGTTGTTAAGCTGCAAGGAGATCACTGACTAAACTGGAGCTCATGTCACGCACACAATCCTCTGGTAGTCATAATATCTCATATGGAGTGGGAAGATCATATAAGATGTATGGATCATAAAATGGACTAGAAAGATTAATACCCGCGCTCGTCTGAGATTTGAACATGTACCTACCCACATGATTAGATGAAAAATCATCAACCTGAGTCACGATGGTGGCAATGCTAGAAAACATATCTACGTGGGCATCCTCAACAACAACCTGTCTAGCTCCAGTGTAGGTCTCCAAACCTTTTGGGAGAAAAAAAAGGTTTTGACCCACCAATGCCCTCTTACTAGCGGGTTGTGGTGTATCAGGTTGTCTACACTTATCCTAATATCTCCCCTGACCCTGACCAGCATGTGGAGGTAAATCTGTGTAATCAACATCATAACCTAAATGGAACTTTGCAAAAAATTGTTTGCAGAAATATAAGGTCACCTCATCCTAATGGGACCACATATGATGGGCCGCCAACCATCTCAGATATATAAAAGGAACTACTAACTGATCTATACATTTTGTGACCCTATATTCTCTAACCACTTTCTTTTCTATGTAATGGGTCCCAAACATATTCTTAACCTTAGTAACAGTAACATCCCCATCAACTATCGTGCAACTGATAGTACCTGTAACAGTGCTAGATAGGATATGGTAAAAAGAATCAATAGATGAATAATCATATAGATTGTATGATTCAACATTCTGAATCATACTCATCAACTTTGTATGAATGGAAATCAATTTCTCCCTATTAGGGAGGGTAGCACTATTCTGCAACATCCTCTCTAGCGCAGCTAGAGCGGCGTGCATCCTTGTGATAGTCTCTTGTTTGTGACTATCATGACTCTGTGGGGTATCATGGTGGCCTGACGATGCTCATGAGGCCTGACTACCATGAATGATAGGGTCTTAACCAGTAGAAGCCATGTGATGTAGAAATGTAATATCTAGAGATAAAAAGAGCACTCGCTGCAAGTGGGCACATACATGTGTATATTCAATAGGAAATCAATTTATATATGTACATGTGTTGAAACAGAACATGTTTTTAAATTAAAAAATTAAAAAAATATCTATACATACATATTTAAATTTTAAACAAATTCAATTTACATCTTCAACATGAAACATTTTTTCAAACAAAAGTTCAGAAATTTTAAACAATGAAAATTGCACATGTACATATTAACATAAATATCTACATAATATATGTATGTCCATGTGAACAAAAATATTCATGACATCCCCTTAAGCATAAATACATCAAAAAAATATTCCACATGTACATAACTCTTAAGTGATTTTAAGATTTTAATATATACAAATTGATTTATGTAACCTATTACGTAAGACTTCTAGGGTTTTGTTATGTACTAATTTTGAAAGTTGTGTACGTAATGAAAATGTCTAGAATGATCAAGTTGTGTCAAAAATATTTTGTGGCACATTCTCAAGTAATAAGTATAGCCATGTATCCTAAATTAATTCCCTGTAATGATTGCTTCGGATGACTAAAGACTAATTAGATTCATGAAACAAAAGTTATGCTTCTAGTTTACATTTTGGTTAAACTATATGATTTTAGGGTTTTAAGTTTACGTATAAATATTTCATAATTTTGGATTTGGGTTTGCGTTTATGTTTCTAAATCTTGGGTAAATTATGTGTAAGTTTGAGTTTGCATTTAAGTTTGGGTTTGCGTTTAAATGTTTTTAAATAACATCAATTATATGACCTATAAAAATTTATTTCTAGAAAAGGAAGAAAAAAACCATGACATTACAATGCTAAATTCAAAAAATTCATTTTACATATATGTTTAAATACAGTAAAACATTTATTTTTTTTAAAAAGGGCCCTACCTGGAACTCGGCCGAGTATTCTTCCTCAACTCCACACCCTCAATCTTAGCCCCTCAATGTGCAAATGAGGGGCTAGCGGGTTGTTTTTGGGTTTTTTAAACACTGTACATACTCGGTCAAGTAGCTCTTAGCTGACTCTCCCAGGCCACGTAGGCACCACTCAGTGTCATGTGGCGCCTACATAAACTCGACCATGTGGGACTTGGCCAAGTCTTACTCAACCAAGTATAAGGCGAATGAGCACCTAGAGTTGTCCTTAGAGGTGAAAATTTATTTTTATTTTACCCGTATGTCTCTATAAAAAATGGAAAAAAATTATACCAAAATGAACAGTCACGACTAAAAAAAGAACAAAACTAGCTGACCAAGTTTGTGTGAACATGGTTGGGTAAAAAAGCCAGTCACGTCCTTTTCACTATACTTTTTCCAAGGGTTTTTTTCTTGCAGGGGCCTTCACATGAAGGCCCTTAACCCAATTCAAACAAAGGGGTGTTCGAGTAAAGGCACAAAATTTGGACTTTTTTCCCCAGGCCAACAAAATTCTTCAAATTTATGCTCTTTTAAGGTCTCAATCAATGATCAAATACAAAAATCTTCTGAAACAAAAATGCCAGATAATGCTATTCAAAAAAATATTTACAATGACTATAATTTTAATATATATTGAGTTCATTATGAATTTCTATTTTTTTTTTATGTATGTACATAGGTTGTCTAACCATTTAACAACTTCTCTCTTCGACACTTCTGGAAAAATTGTAAATTAGCAACAAAAAAATTAAGAAAAATATCTAGGAAATAGGTATTTATGTTACCTGTCTATCAAAAAATAAAAATGAATTTTCATATACACAGATGAACTTAGGGAGATCAAAAGGAACCTATGTCTAAATTACAGTTAATGTCACTTCATAACTCAATAAACTAATAATACTCAACCAAATTGAATGAAAGCAATTGGATGCTCTAGATATTTATTTTCTGAAATTTATGCTGAACTGAGTGAATGTCACTCCTTAAAAATGTTGATTTTCATACAAACCACTTTTTGAAGGAGAATTAAAAATGGATACAAATCAATTCAAAATTCTTTAAAACATATCTATTTAGAAATTAGAAATAAAATGTTAAAAGTCACTAGTTTATATCAACTACAAATACTTAATGGTTTTGCAACAATAGTTATTTGAAAGTGAAGTTACTTATCAGAATGCTCATCTCAGTGTCAAAGTCAGTCAAAAAGTGGGACACGGTATATGAACCAATGTGGTGCACAATACTTCATCCTTATATGAGCCAATGTGAAAACTAGTAATGCATTTTCCACCCACCAAAATTTTGTATTCATCTTGTGCCGAAGTAATCCGGCAAGAGTCGAGGTTTTTAATACACTTCAAGCTCAAATTTTGCACCATCTCCTTAGAGAAAAAATTATCTATCATATCACTATCAATGATAACCTTACAACACTTGTCTCCCAACTTCCACTGGGCCTATAAAGAGCTCCTAATTTGTTTTGTTGCATCTTTAGTTTCCCTGGTCTCCTCATAACAAATGATTCTCCCTATTTCAAATGTCCTATAGACCTAGATAATCTATCTCTTTATTCTTCAACATAGACATTTCTATCTCCCTAATATCTTATCTTCCAATCACTCCCTTGATGTCACTCGAAAATAAGGTGTCCCGATGTTAGTCCTTCCTTACGTATTGGTTACAATTTGAATCCTTCGTGGAACTATCGTCTTCTCTCCACAAAGAACTTCTTACCCTAGTTTATGTTTTGTATAGATTTTTCTCATCATGTTGTTCCCATCTCTTTGGTTACCTTTATTTTTGGCTACTTGGTATTCACTCTAGATTTCTGGGAAGCTTCTAGATCCTTTATTTCTACAAATTCAAACTACTCTTCAATCTAATTTATTAGATCGATCAGCTCCTCTAGATTTAACCTTCTAGCATAACTAGGATTTTCAACCTTGACCTCTTTTTGATCCTATTTATTTCCATCATCATCTTTATCTGGTTTGATTCTTCTTTCTTCTTGTCTTCTTGACCTTTCTCTTTTACCCTCAACACTTCACCATCACTTTCTTCTTCTATTCTAGGGTGTATGGCCCTCCTCTTCCTCCTCATTGACATCCAGCTGATTCTTGGTATTTATCTTTAGGCCCATAATTTCCTCCACTCTTCCAATGAGTTTGGCCATGGCTAATATCCTTGTTGTTTGTATCCTTTCATCAAAACTACGTTTGACTACCTCAATTTGATAGTCTAGCTCATGGGTGTAACTGCCTCAACTTGGTGATCATGTAAAAACTGATGTAAGCTACCTCTAATTGATTTTTTTTCTACACCAAATGTCTTTCTAAAATTCCACTTATAAAATTTCAAATCAAGATTTGATACCACTTCACCTACTCAAGATTAGAGGGTCCAAAGTGGAATGTCCATCCTTGAATCCAATCTTACAAAATATTATGTATAGAATTTGAATAAAGATAAGAACATAAAGTTTTATTAATGAAAGAAGAGATTCAATGTGTCCACAAACTTTCACATGTTCTTTGTGTTCAACCTGTTGGCCCCACATGCAGACATGTATCCCACAATGGGCTTATTACAATGATCTACAAAAACATATATCTTGTGAATCTACCTTTCCTTAAGTATTTCTTCCTAATTACTCTCTTAAACTACTACCAATCCACTCATATGCTTATTGACATGGTCATTTATAAAATCCAATCACTTGAGCTCGTCTGTGTCGGCCTCTTAGGTCTAAAGTTTATCTAGCATGTGTACTAGTTGTGTCTTCTTGAAGAGGGTCTAAATATTGGTCTAGACCAACCTGAATGTTGTTCAACCATATAGTTGCATCATCGTTACTTTCAATATCCCAAAAAGCTCCAAAGTGTTCCACATGCTTCTAATATTGGGTCTAGTTTGATTTATTCAAGGACACTCCTACATCAATCATTATGTATATGAAATTATAGGGTAACCATTTTTATGATTTTGGAAATTGCAGAGACATCAACCCCACAACCCACATAAAACTAAGGGATAATCATGTAGTGCTTCCATGAAACTAAGGGCTAAAATCATGAACCTAGCATAAGCACTCCCTTTCATACTAAATATAGCTATTACTTTCAAATGTGTTTGGGTGGACAAGAAAAGCTATACAGTATGAACAAGATGATGAGATAAAGACAAACAACCACTATGGTATAGGGTTCTCACATATTTCTAAATAGGAACTCTAAGTCACATGAATGTAACATGCATATACATGATCAACTCCATTGAACCTATCTGGCATTGAACCATTTAATTTTTGTACTATTTTGTAAAATAATAAACCACATCCTTATAGAATCTCACTCATATAATTGGGTTAAGGAATAACCAATTCCTTAAAAAATACCCACACAAGATTGTTAGGCTACAAAACCAATAGTGGAGAAATTATTAGAACTAAAGTATGATCGATCCATCACATATAATAACTTCCAAATACATACAAGCAATGTGAAAATCACATTCAACCACATGTGAAATAGGCAACCACCTTTTTCTCTAAAACCAAATATTAAGAAAAGAGCCATAGGACCCTTATAAATTATGTTATACCTTTATAATTATTAAGCATGAAAAGAAATTCCACATTAATTCTTCATGCAAATTAACATAGTAATCAAATCTATAATAATTTTATCAACATCCTAACATATAAATAGTACTTTTAAAGGAAAGAATGAGAGAGATTTTTAAAAAAATCACCCAGAGGAAGGGGTTAACCGAATATACCTAAGAAATCTCAAATATGGCTAAAAAAAATATTCCAAAGCACTAAGCCAATGTATTATTAAGAAATAATACAATATCTAGTTCTTTCCTTTGGGGAGATCAATATCATTTTTCTTTGATAAAAAAATTTAGAGTATAACCCTATTGAAAACTCCTCCATTTTAAATACATCTCAAGCCTTGATATATAGACTTGTGGACATAAAAAAAATCATAAGAGATTACTGTGAGTCCAAACAATGTCCAAAAATACCATGCTAAACATCCATATGTCCCACACCCAATTATTTATCATTTGCTACCTTTATAAAGATATTCTATGATTTTTAATAACTTTGTAAACCCCTCTTAATAAGTCGCGTATACATCATAATATCTCTTAGACTTTTTTTAATACATGAACACATATTTAATTAAAATGTATTCTCTTATAAATATAATTAGACCTCTAAAGTAAAGAACTTCCATTAATTTTCAGAAACAACTAACCAATAATTTTTTTTTTGATGAATAGACCCTTCCTTATATTAATAAAAATATATAAAGATACATATTCACAAAAAAGGGTCGGGGGATACGAGATCACCCTGCAAAGTCACACGGCCGAGGCCGGATAAAACATCTATTCATCAAAAAAAATTAAAATAAAGCCCTCAGGCTGCAAGAGTAGAGCCAGCCGAGGGAGGACGGTCTTTGTCATCAGGACCCCAAAAGTGGGGTGTGTGAGCAGGTGGATCCGGTGGGGTCCAGCCATCAGCAGCAGCAGGCGCATCTTCTATTTTCTTTTCCTCAGCCCTGGGCAGTGAAATGGCTAGGTCTAGGCGAGGGTAACTCCATTTAGGATCTACAGGAGTAGATGGCCAACCAAGCACAGGAGGAACAGGAGGCGCCACCGGGGACTAGCCTGAACCAGTCCTCCGCTGAGGCAAAGCCGAGCGACGTCTGGTGTCAAATCCGCTAGCAGAAGAGCGACATCTGAAATTAGCTCCGCCACCCGGGGAGCGGCGAGAAGGCTATGATCGGGGGGTGTGGGAGCGGAAGGCTCTGCTGCAGCTTCGTCTGTGCCCGTGAGGAGGCGTACTGTCAGCGGGAAGAGAATCAGGAGGCACACGAGCCACCATACAAGGGGTATTCCCCCAATGTTCCAAAATCTCCTGTAGGTGAGCAACCTCTAAAGCAACTTTATCCGTCTATACTTGTATCTGTAAAATAACATTATTACAAATGGAAACTTTAGAGTACATACTAACATTAATGTCAATCGAGATGTGAGAAAAAAGTACAGCATTACGATCTTTCCAAATCGAAAACAAAATCTCCATCCTGAATGCATGCCACACTTGAGCATATTTAAAAGGAAGTCTGGTGGGATCTCCTAGAACAACCATATGCCAAGAAAAGGGTTATGGGTGAAAAGGGCAAAAAAAATCATAAATCCAGCGCCAATAACTCTGAGCTCTTTGACAAAACCAGAAAGTGTGCAAGAAACTTCTTGGTTGGTTACAGAAAGGACATCAGGGGTCAGGAACACCCAGATGTCAAAGCTGAGGCCCCAAAGGAAGCCCCTGGAAAAGAAGACACCAGGAAAAATGAGCAATTTTGGGCTTAGTGATGGCTTTCCACACGGTGGAAAAGCGAAGGCTCCACTGGTTGTGAGAAGATTGCAGGTGCCATCTCTGGTTGAGAATATCAACCATAGGAAGATGAGGAGAGAGACAGTGATAAGCCAACTGGGGCTTAAAACTGGTGACTGGAGTGGCAGGGTACCATTTCCAATCCTTCCACCAAGGACGAGCCGAATGAATTCCCAACTTGTGAAGCAAATGTGGTGGCACCACAGAAACTAGAAGATCATATGTCTGCCGATCTAGACGAAGGAGCTGGTATTGGACCTTCACGTCCTCCCAAGAGCCCAGGCTCCTGGTGCTGTTAGAAAAGAGGTCCTTAGGAGTCTTGATGCCTCTTTTGAAAAAATGCAGAGTGCTGATGCCATGAATTTTGGCCAACGGCACTCCTTGCACAGCAAACAAAGGAGACCACCAAAGGTTTTGCTGGCCATTACCTGTCCAATGGAGCCAGGGCTTGATAGCCTCCCAGGATTTCCAAATGCTCTTGGCAACAAAGGTTCCCCGAATCATAATTGGTTCGGAGGTGACCAGAAGGGTTTGAAAACTGATCCCCTTCCAGGAAAGCCTGTTAATAGGATGCCCAGAGCAAATGCAATGTCGTAGCAAAATTTTCCAAGCTTCATCTCCGGTAAGCGCATGAACAATCCATTTAGCGCAGAGTGTTGTGCCTTGCCGTTGAGTAGAAAGCAAGCCAAGACCACCAGAGTCCTTGGGGAGGCAATAGAAATCCCAAGCGACTCAGTGAAAACCATGGCTGGAATCAGAAGAGGCCCAGATAAAGTCATGCAGAAGGCATTCCAATTTGAAATAAGAGGCCTTGGATGGAGCCCATCAGGATGAATAGTACACATGAGTGGCAGCCAAGATTTTGGAGCAGATCTGGAATTTGCCCACAACAGAGAGAGGTTTGGTAATCCAATATTCCAACTTCTTTTCAATCCGCGCCAGAACCGCATTCCAAAGCTCGACAACAGAAGCTTGGAAGGTGAAGGGAATTCCCAGAAAGTGGAAAAACTCTCCGTGCTGAAGCCATTTCCATTGAAATTGGTCAAGCCAGGAGGGTCCTAGAAGAAAGGACTGCCTGTAGCAAAGAGTCTTACTCCATTGAATGGATGACCCAGAGGCAAGACAAAATGTATCCAGGCACTGTAATGCATTCGAAACATTCTCCTCATCCTCAATGAGAGTGAGGAAAGAATCATCTACAAAGTGGCCATTGACAAGCTGTTGGTTGGAGTCCGGAAGAGAAGTACCCTGAACCCGACCTAGAGAAATGGCATTAGCAAGAAGATACCTGAAGCCTTCAGCAGCAATGACATACAGAGATGGGGCAAGAGGACAACCCTGGTGAATGGAATGAAATAGACCAAAAGTCTGAGATTGGTTCCCAGAGATGCTGATACAGGTAGAGGTATCGCCAAAGAGCATTTGAACTAATTGCAGAAAAATAGGGCCAAATCCCAAAGCCTGAAGCATAGCCAGAATAAATGACCACTCAATCTGGACATAAGATTTGGCAAAATCAATTTTAAGAAACATAGCCTATTGTTTGGAGAGCCGAGCCTACTCCATACCTTCCCACACCGTGATGATATTATCCATAATATACCTGGATTTGATAAGTCCTGTTTGCTCAGGGTGAATAATCTGAGGGAGAAGATGTCAAATTTTCAATGAAAGGGCTTTGGCAATTATTTTGTAAGATACATTCAACAAAGTGATGGGCCGCCAATTAGTGATATCCTTAGGATCCCCAGATTTGGGAATGAACTTAATATTTCCTTTATTGATGAGACTGTCGAGAGAACGAGAGTTGAAGGCTTCAAGGTAGACCTTGTGAAGATCTGGCCCAATGTCATCCCAGAAAGCCTTGTAAAATTCATAGGGAAAGCCATCATAGCCAGGGGCTTTATCATTAGCAATAGATTCCATGGGCTCCTTGAGGTCGGACAAAGTAAGATTTTGCTCACAAAAATTATACTGCTCCGGTGCAAGACGAGTGGGGGTGACCGCAAGACAAGCTTGCAAAGCTTGTTCACTAGCAGCAGAGGGAGCCTGGGTAGTGAAAAATTGCTCATAGTGATGCACAAATGCCTGAAGGATATTAGGCAAGGTGCAGAGGAGACTCTGGCCCTCCCAGATGTGTTTAATGCCAACAGCGGAATGATGAGCTCTGAGAGAAAAAAAAACTCCTTAGAAGCCTAGTCCCCAATCTCAAGCCAATGCAAACGGGCTTTTATCTGCGCACCACAGGCAGCGTAATTTTCAGCAAGTTACTTTTGGTGGCGAAGATTGGCAACTCTAGTTTGAATCCTGACATCAAAAGGATTCAAGGCAAATGCTTCAGAAGCCGTACGAAGATCCTTGACAGTAGTCTCATAAGATCTTCGACGGTAGATAGCAAGCTAGCGCCCATAAATGTGAATGAATTTAGGAGTACACATGATTGCATCATTCCACCATTGAATCCACCCAGTATGAGAGTGGGGTCAAGGTTCCAGGTTCCAGGTATGGTGGATATGAGAAGTGGTGGGTGGATGAGACAACAAAGAGGTATTCAGAAAGAATTGGGTTTTACATGTGCGAGTGGGGACAGAATGCCAGGTAATGGAAAAGCGAATGGGAAAGTGGACAAAATGGGTCACATCAGCAAGAGGAACAATAGGCACATCACCCTCATGCATAAAGGAGAAAAAGGACTGAGCAGTAACCATGACATGATCGAGCCGTTTAAGAACCCTATCAGTCCTAGCTCAAAAATTGGACCAGGTGTGCCAAATCCGATTGCCTTGAGGAAGGCTAGCATTGGGATCAAAAAGGCCCAATTTTTTGTGCATGTAAAACTAGGCTTCATGCTCTCCAGCTGTCCATCTAAAAGGAAAAATCCCCACTTTATCAATGGCCAGCTCCACCATATTGAAGTCTCCATAGAAAACCCAAGTAGCAGGTGCCAAAGTATCAGCCAGCCAACACCAAAGGTTGGAGCGTTCAACAACATCATTAGAAGCATAGAGATTAACAATACCAAAAGAATGGTTTTGAAAAGATAACAAAATCCACACAACACGATGTGTGGGGTCAGTACCATGAGCAATAACAGAAGAAAGC
>MU224306.1:1061458-1076676 GCA_018584345.1 Thuja plicata
CCAGCTTCATGCTGAATAGCAAAAGAATTTCCTTCTGGCCAAATAACATGGCAAGCAGTATTCAAAGGAAGCCATTAATTTTGACTTCTTGAAGACAAAGCACATCAATATTTCCAAGGCGACACCTGGTATCACGAATAGAATATTTTCTAGGGAGGTCTGTCAGCCCCCGCACATTCCATGATAGGCAATTCATTAGAAACATGGTTGCATATCATCCCCATCCTCAAGGGAGGAGAAACTATTGTGAAATAAGGTAGAAGAATCAAAAGTGGCATTAACAAAGGCAATAGCCCTTCATTTGTCTCCTGTATCTGGAATGTTGTCCTGGCCTTTAGGGCTGCGTGAACAATGAAGAGACAGGGAGGAGATGATAGAAGCTACATGAGGTGCACGCACCCAAGAAAGCTTTGTAACCAAAGGTTTCATAGATGTAGTCCCCTAAACCTCATGGTTTGAAATAGGAGGCAGCGACACCAAAGGAGTAGAGGACTGCGCAGGGTTTTGAGTCGTGCTCGAGCTAGGATGGTTTATATCATGAGGTAAGGACCCTGACTTAGCAGAGTTTTTACCTTTTTTAACCACTGTAGTCCATTCATCCTTTGCAGGGTTCAGAGCAGGCTGTGCTTCAGGAACAGAAGAGCGATTCTGTTCAAGTAACGGGAAATCTTTAATCTTGTGCTCTGCTGATTGACAGCGATAACAAGTATTCGGAAGATTCAGGTAAAGAACCTTCTGAGAGAAGGTAGTAGCACCAATCTAGATTTCCACAAACTCCTTGAGGTCCCGAGAGAGGTCAACCTCAACACAAACCCTCCTTTGAGGACGGGCATTGAAAAACTTATCAGGTTCAAGACAAACAACCTGACCTAGGGTTTCAGCAATGGGTCACAAAAAAGACCAGCAAGGGATAGGCAAGCCAAGAAATTCAACCCAAACGGGAACCCGAAGCTTGCTATCATCAGAAACAGAAAAATCCCGGGTCCACCATTGAAAAACCAACAGGGAGGACCGGACAGTCCACGGACCATGATTGAAAATATGGTCTGTCTGACCAGGGTTGGCAAAGAGAAACAAAAAGAAGCCCTTGATTAGGTTTTGGACACCCTCAACCCATACCCCCTATGGGGACTAGGATTTAGCCATCCACTCATGAAGCATGCTTTCAAGAGGAGTGCGACCCACAAAATAACCGATAAGAGTCTGAGACTCAAGCCATGAACAAGTAGATTCAAAATCCTGAGCATTCAAAACTATATCAGGAGAGGAATTACCTCATGGAACACCTTGGGCACAAATTTTCTCAGATGTTTGTTTGGGGGCACCATGAGACCCAGCTCCAGCAACTCTAGCTCCGGTAGAAACTGCCGAGCCAGAGAAGGCCGAGGCCATAATAAAGGAAAGCGATATCCCGCAATAATTGCAGTATGACAGATGATGAAAAAAGAAGCTTTCAGAAGAGAGCCGTAAAAACCCTAGCAGAGCACATTTTATAACCAATAATTAGAGGTAAAAATAATATCATATAATTATAATAGTTATAATTAAAAAAAAAACGTTGAATTAAAACTAAAAACTACAGTAATTGAATTGTCAAGGTTAACCATTGAAGTAGAAAGCTTCAACTAGGAAGAGATTAAATGATGTATCTTGTAGCTTATGGATTATTGATCAGGCATTCTAATTAAAATATGAATGGTTGGGATCTTTGTCATTGACGTTTGGCAATTTCATTTGCAATTTATTCTCCGTCTCAAAAATTTAGGCCTTCTGTTTAATATATTTTGCTGCAGCTAACCATGTAAGCCTAACTAATAACTAATTAATTAAACCTCGTTTATTTTTTGGTTAGGTTTATTCTCTATTCTTTAACAAGGGTGACCTCTCATATATGGGTAGATCATTTCAGGAGTTCAATCTTGCAGGTTCAATTTCTTTCTTTTATTCATTCATAATTTCTTCAAGGTCACAACTTCCATAAGGAAGAACTTGCAGAGAATAGAGAATGTATAGGGGGATTTGACAAAATTAAGAATATTTTGTGGAGGGAAGATAATATAATGAGGAAGAAATCAATCACATTATCAGTTTTGAAAATGTTTAATGGTGGACTGAAGGTGACTTATTATAGCCACAGATATCCTCAATCTGAATCCATTATCAATAGAACAGTCTTAAAATCTCTGAAGATGGCTCCTACTTTAGTTGGGTCCATCATAAGGATGCATTTCCATTATTTATTTGTGAGAGTAAGTAATTCTATTCATTTAATTTCATGTATGATGTAAAATTGAGTAAAATATGATGTAATTCTAAAGAGAACTAATTCTCCATTCATAAATATATAGAAAGAAAATATTAGAAGAAACAGTAAAGAGGGAGAGCAGGTGGATCCCAGTTTATCTGACATCTGTGAGTTCTCAAAGAGGGAGCTGTGTATGCAGCCATAAAATCCTACTGATAAGATGGTTTTAGAAATTCAATAATTAAATAATTAAATTTAGAATTATAGAATATTAAAATTTTTAAACTGTCTTATCAACAGACCTTTCGATGCTTGTATATCCAATTCCGAGAAAAAGTCCTATGTGATTTTATGTAACTACATATGAACAAGAAACGTTGCACATTCATAATATTTTAACTTTATATCTATTATAACTGAATCATTTTTATTTTGAATATAATATTATTTATTTATATGATTGAATCTTTTTAATTTTATAAATTTTTTATACTATTTGTTGTTTCGCTTTTAATAATTTAGTTCTTTCTTTTAAAATTTTATTTCTCTATATGTAATTTTAGAGATGTTTGTTTTTTGGTAAAAGTGTCTAGGCCGCGAAATATTTTATTAATAATAGTAAAAATTTTACAAACCTAGTTCAGGTGGGCATACCGACAGGAAAGAACCAGGAAAAAACCTCTAATTGTAGCCCATACAGATAAATTGATATAGTAACATACTATTCTACCCAAATCGAGCCAAAAAGAGATCCCCACTAGGAAATCTACCCAAACCTAACAAAAACCCCCAAACAAGAACTTTGAAATAATGCCAAAGCATTTATGGAATCCCTATTAGTCCATTACATCCATGAAAAACCCATCAAAAAGAAAAGGGGAGAAGAAGGGGACCCAAGGGATGCAGATGTCGCTGCTAAAGAAAGTTGTCTCTCATCCACCTTCTTAACGTAAATAGTTTATCCTCCATACATAGTACAAGAATATGATAGGGATTACACACCCAGAGCGGTGCACCTACACAAAAAGAAACTTTGTCTTTGGCTAAAATCCATATTAGTACCACTGATATAGAAAAATTGAAATCCATGAAGCAGGAATATAATCTGAAACACACAGGAATAGTTAAGAATATTATAAATTGACATGGTAAGTTAGCCTCAAATAGAAGTATGAATATTATACCAAATGTGACCAAGAATTCATATCCACTTCCTGAAGTGAGAATGTTTCATCAATCACCTTATTTTCCAGAAAATCAACAACCATATTTGCCTCTCTGAAACAATGTTTAAGATCAAAGGATTGAAGAGATGTTAATATTTTGAGGACCAAATCCATTTTTTATCTTAGTTTCCATGAGGAAGTCTTTCTATCTAGGTGATTATATTATAGGATACCATTGAGACCCCCTCAATTATGATCTTAGATATCTTGATAGAGATAGAAATAGAAAGACCAAAGAGAAGAGGTTCCATCTCTGCTACATTGTTGGAGTCTAAGGAAATCTTTTTGCAAGCTTCTCTAATATTGTTCCCCTTAGAATTTCTAAAAACAATCCTCACTCCAAAAATGCCCGAATTTCCCCTAGAGGCACCATCATAATTTAGTTTTACAAAACCAAAAGGAGGAGTAGACCAAGTACCATTAAGGTGGGAGGAGGAAGATGAGAAAGAAGCTTGACATCCATGTGGTAGAAGGGACTGAAGAAGAGGCCAATTGTCAAGATTAAAAAATGCCACTTGGTAAAATTCTTATTTCTCTTGATCAATTTAACCTGATATATAAGCATCACTTCAGGTATAGACTTTCATATTTTTCCAATGACCTCAATCCATGATGTAAATTTTTCTCTAAATACTCTTTCATTTCTCTCAAGACAAATATTCCAGATGACTATAGAGGGGCTTACCTCCCAGAGAGGTGAAAATGTGGAAGATTTGTGAAAAAAAGGTGAGGATTTGGAGTGATCACAAAGATTAGGGCCAATAGCTATACACCACCCCAACCTATGAATAAGCCAATACCAACAATAAATACTAAAGGGGTAATGAAGGAATAGATGATCAGAAGTTTCCATAAAGTATCCACATAAATTACAAGGAAAAACAATGGTAATCCCCAATCTATCAAGTCTGGCCCCATTGAGGACCCTATCCTAGATGGCCAACCAGGAAAAGTCCCCTGCCTTAGGAAGACATGAAAATCCCCATAAAATTCTAATAGGCTAAGAGTCAGAAGATTGAAGATGAAAATTTGAGTCATAACTGGCCTTAACCATGTATTGGCCAAAAGGGGAACCTATTGACGTGACTTTGTGATGACCTCGCCAACAGGGAAGATGAGTTGTCACTGAATACCAAAGTATCAGCCAACTTTTCCTATAGAGGCTCTTGGAGAGAAGACTCTCCTAGCCTTTAAGCACCTGGTTGTTGGGTCATGATGGTGCAGGCTTAGCTTATTTGGACAAGTGACTATTTTTTTTGAGGGGATATATGGTTTTGACTCGTCGACCTCTAAAACTTTAAGAATAATGGGTTTCCTATAAGCATAATTTATATTCAATAAAGAAAATAGAAAAAGATAGGATAGGGTTAGTATAGATCTCTAACTATATCCATGATACATGTTCCCTTAGCATTAACAAAGTTCCAAATGAAAATAAATAACAGATGCTTAACATACATATTACCTTCAATCACACGTATATAAGTAGAAAGGTAAATTATTTGATTGAATCATTACAGAACTAGAACAAAGGACGTAATAAAGCATACAACATGAGAAACATTTCACTTACTCCAAGATCAGAAAAAACACAAAGCATAGTCCTAAATGTTGTTCCTCATTATTTCATTAACTTCAAATCTAGCATCATGGGTAGTTACACTAATGGCTCCAAGGGAGCATTAATCTACTCTAAACTTTAAAAGACAAGATTGCTAAAAAAGTCTGAAAGCTTGTATTGCTTGTGGACAGCTAAATCATCAATTTTTTGACCCTGGGAATGGCGTCAGACTTCGTATTTATAGAAAAATCTAAATACCTAAGGTACTATCCCTATGCTAGTTACTTAAATTATATTATAATATTTACAACTGGTAGTACCTGTGCTCTCAGAATTTCCCTGATATAATTCAATCATTTGAGAAGAAAAGAGAGGAAAGAAAGAAATAAGCTCAGGGAAAACTCCCATTGGAAAAAGCATCCTTCTACTTGCAGATGTGATGGAGCTTCCCAAAGTGACCTGGGAAATACACCCTCATTAATGCTCTTCTGAACTTAGGTCATCTGGCGGGCCCCCATATACCAGATATTAAATATTAGAATGACATCTTGGGACGTGGGAGGCATCTGCAGTGAACCTTTGGACCAATAGTGACTAGTCACGCCAAGAGCGAAATTCATGGACCTGACATCATGTTCTAGATAGTGATCCATCAGCTTAGGAGAGTTGTCAACACTTATCACTATAAAGAATACAAAACTGGGAACCCGAGATCCAGGATCCGAGAGCTTATGCTCAAAGAATAAAGAATCAAACTGCACTTTACTTCTAGTGAAGGATCCTTGGAGTCTGGGAAATCTCACTGGCCTTTGAATTTTTTGTATGCCTCCAAAATATAGAGTATGCCATATTCTTCTACATCCTTTAGGCAGTCTTGACGGTCAATAAATCTTTCAAGTTGGACATCGGCGTCCCCAACCTTATCTTTTAATTCTGCAGCTATATTGGCTGCATCATGGGACTTGAGAAACATCTGGATGAGTTCCACCATTTTAGTGCTATTGAAATCTCCCTCGGACCGGAATTGAACCTTGGTCACTTCATAAAACTTTCCAAGTATAAAATTGAGGGGAGTATAAGTCAAGGGGCTGAGAGGATCAGCCGGTAAAATATCCTGGATGAGAGAAACATACTCGTCCAATGGATTTCAGACAATTTGAAATTGTTCTTCCAGCACCCCTACCAGTTGTTTGTTAGTTTTGACTAACTTGTCTTCATTGAGATTTAGAATCTCTACTAAGGTATCCCATCATGCTTCAAATTTCTTGATCTCTCCTTTCCACTAAAGGATGGTGGCCTCTGTCCGCTTTGCGGTGTTATTTTCTTAGAGAAAGTCTGGGAGAGATTTGGAGAGAAAAATTCTTATGGCCCCGATCTGTTGGGCCATCCATTCATCCACTGCTAGTGCTTTATTTTTCATAACCCTCAGCGCATCAATGTCACCTTGAAAGAGCAATGTTTTCTAAGACAAAGGTATAGATGTTTCAGAAGAAAGGGGGCATGCTAACTCTGCTAGTAGTCCAAAAAGATTGGCATTTGGCCCAAAAATATTCTATGTGTCGAGCATGGGGGTTTACCCCCTTGGGCATCAACCTATGTAGTTTCCCGACAGGATCGTAATCCTTGTGACTAAAAGAATATTTTTCTAAGTTAAAGCTCCTTAGCTCATTTTTTTCATGTCGAGACGTTGTAAGGGAGCAAGAGTATTCCCCGCAAATGAAAGGGAATGAGGGAGAGGTGACCTTCCTCAAGGTCATCAAGGCATGCGTCTACAAAATATCCCTGCAAGACTCCAATAAAATAACTTTGTCCCCACAATGCTTGGGAAACAAAAAGGGTTCCTCGGAGAAGCCAGACACCTGAATATAAGTGTGCTGGGAAAACTGGATGAAGTAACATCACCATGCACCAACTAGGCTCATGGCCTATGGGGATAATTTGAATCCCTAATCACCAGTGATCGCCTTGATCCTGTGAAAGATGAAGGCATTGTTGGCTCTATAAAAATGTGGAAAACTATTATCCAATTGAATTGTGGGGAAGTGGTCCCATAGAGAAACCTGACCAAGGCCTTCCCCGACAACACCAACTGTTGTTAAACCTTGGATTCCCTGACACTATCAGGCAAGTGACCAAAGGACATAAGAAGTCATATAGATCTTTCACTCTATGTCAACCTTCTTCATCTAGATGTCTACATGTCTAATGATGATTTCAGTCTAGTTGAAGACCCCCTTATTAGTGTTCATACCATATAAGAAACAATACATCCAGGGAGAGAATTCACAGACATGTGGTTCCCTGAAGATCTTGCATAAGAAGATAATTCCTACCTGGATGGGCTCCTTGAAGTCAGAGTGAGGAAGCTTTGTCTGCATTATCTTGTAATCCTGATGTGGACTTTTTAGCCATTGAGTGTTGAGGTGGCATCGATTCATGTCTTATGCATCCTCATACTACTCGAGGGCTTCAGCCTTGGTGAGAGAAACAACTCTTGCGAATCATGGGATGTGCCACCCTCTAGTAGTGCCATCATTTTCCAATGTGATGATGGGCACCAGGTATCCCAGAGGAGTGGGGGAAGTTAGAACATCAGTCATACTGCCTTGGCGATAAACTCTAGCTAGGTACAAAATTAGCTCCAGCACTTGTACTGAGCATGGAAAACCAGCTGCTTGGATAATTCTCAATGCTGATAAGTTAACTGAGATTGAGTCATTGGAGCCTCAAAGCTAATGGATCACTTGAATGAGGCCCTACAATTTGGCCCATGTACCAACATTTGTTTCTGTGATCTCTTTAAGCATAGACTCAATTCAAGACCCATGAATCAGCCCGTTATTATTATATTTCATGGGTTAGCAGAAGCTTTTCCAATGTCCTCTTGATCTTGTTCCTCTTATTGGTGCCTGCAGTAGCACTTGGAAGTTTCAGACTCTTGGGAGGGGAAGACCCTGAAGCCATTTCTTTCTTTCTTTCACCTGTACTTGGAAACTAGACAACTATCAGTATATAAACATTGAAAGATCCTGGGTTCCAGAGGCTTTGGGAGTGACTTCACCCTTTCACCTAGAACAAAGACACATTAAGCCATCCTAAATGGGATCATATGTCTGAGATTTAATACAATTTTAACATATGAATAATTTCTTGCTTACCAAGGATCCAAAATGATGACCCAGAAAGGGGTCGTATGAGGTGGAAAAGGTTAGGCTTGTTAACACGCTTGACATTAACTTGAAAAGACAACAATTGTCAATGATAAGACATGTATCCCTACTACTGTACTTTAACATGCGTATATCCACTCAGCAAATTAATAACATCAATGGAAATCGTTTTTTGCATGAGTGGCATGAATGCCACTTGGGATGAATTTTAAATGTTCATTCGTGGGAACTAATTCTTCCATTAAGATGGAAAGGATGGACAAGAGACAAAAGGTTAACGGTCTGCTTTCGAGCTAGCCTCTACAACTAGCATACCTATCTCCTCAATATCCAAGGTAGCACAAACCAGCGTGGTGAACCTAGTTATTGGATGGACATGGTCTCATACCTCGTAAAGAATTGGGACTATAGAGGGTCCTTAGGAATTGCTTCTGAAACACCCAACTAGGAAGAAAATCTCAGAAACTCCATGTCTCTGAGCGGAGGAAAAAAATAGAGTGTTGCAAACTCGCAGAATTTACAGACAAAACTAAACCTACATCGAGCTACTAGAACTCAAAGGCTCAAACTTATAGCTCTCATAGACCCAATTTTAAAAGAAATCTACAGAGACTTGGCTTTACAAAGAATTTATAGACTATTCATAGAATAGATACAAAATATACAACCAAAACTATGACATATTTACAGACTTCCTAGCAGGAAGAAAACAATATTTACAAAATCTACAAACCAAAAGGGTGGTCATCTCTTCTTTCAAGCTAGATGGCTATGAAAGGAAGAAGACGCACTAGGCTCAAGGACAATGTCATGCTGAATGAAAGATGCAACCTTGGAGCAAAAAAAGTGAAGAGATGCAAAACAAAAAGCGAAAACATACCAGACATAAATGAAGAACCAAAATGAAAAAAACATGAATAGACAACAACAAGGAACAGACACGAAATGGAACAAACCAAAAAAATGAAAGAAGCAAGAAACACATAGAGAAAATAAAGGAAACAAAACAAAATAGAAACAAAGGAACCCAAGAGCCTACCTAAAACTTGAAATGCCTAAAAGGGATACTGCAAATAGCTTTACTTTTCACCTTCTATCTCAAGCATCTCAGCTCAGAAAACAAATCACTTTGCTCTCAAAAAAAATTTCCATAAGGTAACTTGTTTGCGGTAAGTGTAAAAATTACAAGGTAAAAGGCCTTAAATAATGCCTAGGAGAGCGCATTAGTTACCAAAAGTAACTTAAATAAACATGTTGGCGACCGGGATCTAGACTCAAAAACACCTAACGGTCACCCACCTTAGAAGGAAGGGAAAATGATTTCCGATTACAGAAGATCTAGAAGCACCCACTTGGGAATGACACTCTAGGAACCGGGTCCCAGACACAACTGAAACCAAAAGAAAGGCAAAGATCAGATAGGACCAAAAGGCCCATAGAAACAAAGGACCAAACCAAAGAGAAAAGAAGCGAAGGAAATAAAGAAAAGAAAGGGGGACCCAACATTTTACACACAAAATGTAGGGATGGGTATGCAGGCCATAACAAATGGTGACTAACTGGGATAGATACCCCATGCATTTGAGAACTCCAAAACTCTGTTTGAAATGATGGGGACCTTATCATCAATAGAGAAGCATCATCACAATGTGACTTTGGGAACCAGGGAAGCTTGCTGAGATTTAGATTTTGATATTTTCAGTCATTGTGTATTTTAGGCTTCAAATGAAGGGACAAAAGTAGAACCCAGCCAGAGAAAAAACAAATAAACCACACTAACATAGTAGAGTCAGTGCCTAACAAGTGTTTCATCGCTCTCCATAATCCAAAACTTCTGGCTTCCAACTCTTACCTATTTTAATGGGAGAGGCGGTACTTCTTTTCCTAGGGTCCTCAAGCTTAGCTTGTTACCATGATGATAATTATTTCACCTTGTCATCCTTTTAATTATTGAGTGGAGCGGGAATACCTAACCTGGGAAATGCCTTTAATTTATTTCCTTCACTTAGGCACTTCTCACTGAGAGTGTGTCAGATCTATCTTTCTCCAAACCCTTTTGTTCTTTGAATTTAATTTATTTCCCTTTTCAAAATGACAGCCAGTCTTTATTCTTCCGAGGAGAAACATCAATACCTAATCCACCGAAGAGTCTCCGACTCTCAAAGCCCCATGTTAAGAACTTCCCAATATGAGGATAAGGTCAACCTTCATTCAACACCTAGTTTAGGACCACTAAAATGTGCAAGGAGAATCTCTATGCTTGTACGACCATTATGTGAGGCATACCAATCTAACAAAAGAGGGCAAAGCATCAAGGCCAAAAATAAATAAAAGAGACCAAAAGAAACGAATAGATGGGACAAACAAAAAAAAAGAACAAACAAGGGAAAAAGCCCCCAAAACTATTTACAAGGTAGGGTGTGCCAGAGTGGCACACCCAAAGACTACTCACAAATGGTATATACATATGGTACATCTCCCTTAGGGAGCATAGTCTTCCATTTACTTGAATTAATCTTTTAGAAATAGTTGGCTCCACAGATTTCCAATATTTGATAGGGTCTGAGCCAGAGCCTCTAGAAATTTCAATGTTTTCCCTTCTCTCAGAATTTTTCCCACAAAAGGACTAGGTTTGAGGTCTAAAAAGCCTTGAATTGGGCTCTCTTATCAAACCAGCATTTTACCATAGCTTGGTGCTTTTCAAAATATTCTAGTGCGCGATCCCTTTGCTCTTCCAACTATACTAGGTTAACAAGATGCACTTTAACAATGTTACCCGAGTCATTAAACTCTTGCTTGAGCTATAGGACTAGGATCTGTAGGTTTACTGGGAACACTGGATTTAGGCCATACACCAGGTGGAAGGGGCAAGTCCCCAAAGTAGCTTTGATTCAGATGCAGTCTTCCCACAAGGAAAACCTTAGTTTCTAGTGAAATCTCAGGGATTCTTTTTTAGCAGGTGTTTGATGACCTCTAAAAGGTTCTTGTTAGTGGATTATGCTACCCCATTTCCCTATGGGTAGTAATTACTAGAAAATTTGAGGATGGCACCCCTATCATAGGCCCATTCCAACAACTTGGCAGAGGAAAATGTTGGGCCATTATCATACACTAAGGAAAAAGGCATTCCAAACCTGGTGACAATGTTTTCTTTAATAAAGAGGATTACTTCATCTGTGGTATTGTTCTTGCATGGTATAGCCTCAGTCCATTGGGTGCAATAATCAGTGGTAGTTAAAATATACCAGTGGTTTGCAAACAAGTTGGGATTTATCTCTCCTATAAAATAAAATTCCCACTAGGTGAAAGGTCTTGCCTCGAATACAGGTTGGAGAGGCATTGGCGGATTCCACTCTCTTGAAATGGTAGTTTGGCAAGTGTTGCACTTCCTCACATGTGCATAGAAATTCTTAAAAATGTGGGTTCAATAGTATCTAGCCTGGAGGATTTGATGGGCGATGGCACCTTCTGACCTGTGTCCAGTTCTAAAATGACTGTGGAATTCTTTAATCATTTTTGTGGCCTGTTCTCGGTCAAGACACCAGACTGTGATTTCTTTGAAAAAGGGTCTCATTTTTTATCATGAAATGTGTGCTCTTTAGTGAGAGAGCCTGACATTTACTAGGGATGAGCCCTTCAGGGCACTGGTTATTCAGTAGAAGATGTACTAAGTCCCCATACCAAGGGTCTTGGCCAGTGATTGATTGCATGGTGTAGGTGTGGCATTCAATATGAAGATTGGCCTCAGCCATAGATTTTCACAGCCCTTGTCCTTGGACAGGTTTCATAGGTTCCATTTCTAGATTTTACTCTTGGAGGATGGCCATCCATTTTCCCTAGCATTCTCCTAATTCACTTTGAATTAATAAAGACTTGATGGCCTAGTCAAGGAGGATAGCATGCACTTTTCTATGGAGGATGTAGTGTCAAAATTTCTTAATCACCCAAATGAGGGCTAATGCTTGCATTTCCAGAGGTGAGTATCACACCTCTACATTCTTGAAGGGGATCTCATAAAAGAAATGGTTCATTCTTCCCCTTTGACTTTTTGGGTTAGCACGACTGCGGTAGAGTGGGCGGAGGCAAAAGAATATATGTGAAATGGAAGGGCATAGTCTGAGCTAGCAAGAACTGGGGCCTCTGTGATAGATTTCTTAATCTAGGAAAATTCTTTTTTTGCCTCTAGGCTCCAGTCAATTTTGGTATCCTTCTTCATCAAATCATTTAGATGTTTTACAACCTTAGCAAAACCAGCAATGAAACGCTGGAAAAAATTGATCTTCCCAAAGAAAGATCGCATATCCTTCTTACTACCCAGCATTTGCAATTTTAGCATTGCTTCAACTCTCTTAGGGTCAATGGATATACCCTTTTCTAAAACAATGTGTCCTAAAAATTTCCCTTTGGTTACCCCGAATATGCATTTATTTGGGTTGAGGGATATGCCAAACAGGCGGCACCTTTTGCAAATCTTGGTGAGATGGGTCAGGTGATCACGTCTTTCTTGAGAGAAAACATAGTCAAATCATCCATGTAGATGATTATACATTTTTTAACCAAGCCTTCAAAGGTGATTTCCATGGCCTATGGAAAGTGGCCCAGTGTTAATTGACCTAAAGGGCATTCTTCTGTAGGAAAACATTCGCCACTTGGTGGTGAATATCATTTTGGCTTTGTCTTCAAATTTAACCATAACCTGATTGTACCCAAAGTACTGATCTAGAAAGGACATCATCTGGGAACCATTAACAATTTCTAACACCTCATCCAACGAAGGGAGAGGGTGATTATCCTTCTTTGAGGTTCTAATAAAATTCCATAAGTCAACACACAGTCAAATTTCCCCTCTTTTTCTAGACTAGTACTAGATTGGCCACCCAAGTGGTATGTCAGATTGAGAAAATTATATGGGTGTCCAATAGCTTTTGAACCTCCTGATGGATAAGGGGCTTGATTAGATGATTGACTAGTCTTTTCTTTTTCCAGAATGGTTTAGTGTCTAGTTTCAAGGGGATCGTGTGTGTCATGATAGAAGTATCATAGGTCTTGAGATCTTCATATCTCCAGGAAATTATGTCAATATACTCTTGAAGGACAACAAGAATCTTCCCTTTCTCATCTAGAGAGAAAGAGGTACCAATGTGGATGAACTTATCTTCAATTCCCATCCTAATTTTCACCCTTTCATATTTCCCCCCATCAGGGGTTTGGGGCGCTCTATCTTTAGCTCGCAAATTGAAGTCAAAGATTCATTTGAGGGAAACCATCCCCTTGGGGATAGAATTGGTGGGTAGATCTAGGATTCCATCCTTGTTTTATTCTTTTCTGGTATCATCATGTTTTTATTCTTCCATGATCTGGTCTTCAAAGACACGTATGTTTTCTATAAACGCGAGGAAGTGTTTTTCGTCTTCAAAGACCTGAAGATCAGTTACATTATTGGGTATGGAGGGTATGGACATCATCTCAACTAAAAATATATGGAGTCAGGAACCTGCCATGGGCTCAAGAGTACTGGATAAGGCATCCTGAACAAAATTTTGTTTTCGGTGAATCAACTCAATGCCAAAATTGTCAAAATATTTTATTAAGCTCCATGCCCGATTGTGATAAGTTGTTAGTCATTTATCATGACATGTGTATTGGCTCTCGACTTGCCAGACTATAAGTTCTGAGTCACCCATTGCCTGAAGGCATGTGAATCCCTTCCTGAGGATGAATAGGAGCCCAAAGACCAAGGCCTCATACTCAATGAAGTTATTGGTGTAGTCGAATTGTGAATGATATGATGTGAGGAAAGATTTTCCTCAAGGGTTGATTAGTTCCACCCCGGCTCTACAACTTTTCTTAGGTCAGGATCCATCAAATTTAAGGATCCAAATGTCATTACTGGCACATTATAGTTGCAAAGTTTGGGCAGGATTTGTGATTAGTTTGGCATGGGGGAAAGGTTTGCATGCATTACCTGGTTGGAGAGACGTAAGAACCAAAGTGCCTCCTGGAGGGGTCCCTCAGAAGGCGGTCCATCAGTTATGTCCATAATTGGACCGTGTTTGAGTGGGGCATGGCCCCTGTGTTTTTCTACTTGAAAATCTTCAAGGAAAACCTTGGCAAGGTCTACACATGGTGTGCATTCTAGCTCTAAATCGCTTTGACAATGGACTCAACACCAAGTGGTAGACAATAGGGAAGTTAGATCGACATTGTCACCCTGGGACCTCACATCTTGTTTTATCTCTATGATGAGATCATGAATCCTTTGAGTGATGATAGGATCCTCATTGGGTATCATTCCACCTAGCACAAAGTCCAAGGTCAAAATTTCTTTGGCCTTGTATAACCTGGGCTCTAACTTAGAAAAAGAGACTTTTCTTACCTGACCATAATTCGTGAGGGCTTGTTTCATTCGGGGTTCACTTTCCACCTTGATTTGGTTATCTTACCCTCTCCAAGGGAGCCATTGGTGGGAAACGCTGGATGTCTAAGGATCTTGTACTAGTTGGACTGTGACATTGTTTAGTTCACCCACCATTTTATTAACGGTTTTTGTTAGAAATAAGGTGTCTCAACCTTGGATAATTCCTATTCTTATTATTTGTTTTGTAAAATGTATTTCTTGCAAATAATGTTGATGTGTCGCCATCTTGAATTGTGTGTAAGGAGATCATGGCTAAAACGGTTATGACGGATTCCTATGACACGTAAGAGCTATGTCAGGAAGATTCAATGACAGGTGAAGACATGTGGCAACTGATAAATGTGAGTACTGTACACAGTTATCTTTGGGAGTAGCCCTAAAAAGTGAAGCGCATGATATAAGTGTTTTTTAGGGTTGCAAAGAGCTGTGATGCGAGTGTATTGTTGGAACAGTTTATGCTGTCGTGATTTCTCTTCAAGGGTTTTGGAAATCTTCTGAAAGAACTTGCATTGCAAGTGTATTGTAGCTGTAATAGTTTTGATCAATACATTGTGCAGGTTTTGGAGTGCTGGGGTTTTTTACCGAAAGGTTTTCCCCA
>MU224306.1:1081555-1102783 GCA_018584345.1 Thuja plicata
TGTGGTTGCAATATCTTTGTTAAAGTAGTTAATGAATCTATAATTGTAAGGATTTAAAAGAATTTGCACAATACTTTCCTATAGAGATTAGCGTAGGAAGTTGTTTCCGCACCTGAGTTTCCTTACAGTTTTTTCTAGCTAAATGACTCCTCCTTTGGACGGTGTAGGGGTCAGTCTGAGCTTCTTGCAAATAGATAGGGGCATGATTTTCCCTGAAGCTCCATAATCTACTAGGTAGTTGTGTAAGTTTTTACAATGAATTTTAAGACTGAGAAAAAAGGGGGGTCCTTTGTACTCCCCTGAAATATAGTTGTGTTAGCATTTTCAAATGTGATAGACTTGGGTGGGTGGTTACATGATTCCAGGTTCTCTAGATACTACAAGAGGGACTTCCTCTTCTCGGGATAGCTAAGCAGGACTTCCATTAAGGTCACGGTGGCAGTATTATTCTGTATCAATTTTGTGATGTTGAACTTTCCTTTAGGAGCCCACAAACCTTTTCCGATAAAGTCGTGAGTATATATAGGTGTCGATCCTTTGGGAGGGGGTGGAGGGCCTAGTGGGAGATTCAAAACCCTTGGTGGAATCAATTTCATAAGAGGGCTCTTGTTTGACTGACTATGGGTGTTGTAGGGAGTCTTGGGATTGGTAAAGGCATTAGCCTTGAATGGTGGGATGGAGTCGTCAAAGAAACCTTGCAAGTTAGGGTCTTCTCTATCTTCTTCACCATCACCAAAAAATATGGTTTCACATGGGAAAGTAGGATGATGTGGTTTAGCTGAGGATTCTAGAGGGGTAGAGTCACTATTTGCATTCCTATTGGAATGGGAGATCAAAATGATCTTCGCTAGCATGGTGTAGTTTACCTTGGAATGCAAACCAGTCTCATCCAACTGACACCAAAATGTCTGGGAGTGAAATTTAGTGAGTTGCATGGAATGGCTAGGTGTTGTGCCTCCTTGGGTGTTGGGATGACTTATTCGGTGTGTTATTCCATTATTTTTTGGGCTGAACATTGTTGTTTCTCCCATTGTTATAATGGTTCTGGGGTATAGAGTTATTGGAACTTCGTTCTCCCGAAAAGATGTTCCCTCTTTTGGAGGGGTTGGTTCCATGGGACGGGGGAGGTCCCATTTTTAGCTGTTCCATATCAACAGTGAGCAAGGAAACTCAATGCCAAATGGATTCAAACTTGGTAGACAGCTAGGTAGTGGTATCACAATATGACGATTGAGGTGGTGGGGTAGACGTGGGGGCGCATGTTGCCACTAGAGGCAAGCCTCCGAGTGTTGATGCCTAGAAGAAAGGTAATACATGTGGTGGGGGCACTATGGTTTTTTGTTGTTCCCAGGGTGCATACCCTGGGGTTGGAGGATTTTGGTGAAAAGTGGGATAGATACATCATGGCATGTGATTCATCATGGGTGCGCCTAGTGCCAGATTAGGGTCATATCTTCCCAGATAAAATGTTCCCCTGAGTAGTGCATTATAGGGTAAGCCCTGACCAATATTATTGAGATCTTTACTCAAGTTCTGGGAAAATTCAAGGGAGAGGTTGTAAACCTTAGCCAAAGTGTCCCTTTCATTGGTGGTGGTGGTTCTCTAGAGAAGCGAGGTGAAAAATAGGTCCAAGGCATTAAGGTACGTCTAAATAGTCACATTAGTAGATGGGACTAAGGGTCCCATATGCCACTTCAAGGCTCTCTAGAACTGATGGTTGAAGGTTTCCAGGGGCTCATTGGGATACTTTCTGATAGAAATGAATTGGATGTGAGACCAGGTTGGGTCCACATGGACTCAAAACAATGTCAGAATGGTAGCCTCCATGTCTTGCCAATAATTGATGGAGTTGGTGGGTATGTTCAAGTACCAGTTAAACTCAATTTCTCTAAGAGATAGAAGGAACATTATACTTACCACATCCTCATGTTTGATATGGTGTCAGTTCATAGTATCTTTGTATGCTTGTAGGTGTTATTCTATAGTTCGGGGGCCTAGATTTTCATACTTGGGAAAAATCTTCTCCGGGTGTGGAGGGAGATAACTATCAGCGTTGGGAAACTATCCCATGGGAAACCCAGTGTTATTAAAGTATGCATTCATCAGGATGTTAAGGTTAATAGTAAGATTGGTCACTGGGATGGGTTGAATAACTTAAATATTTTGGGGGGCTACAAACCCTCAGGGTATGGGGTGGAAAGGTTTCTTCTTCTAGCAAGTCTTCTTCACTTGGATGGGAGGTCCAAGTTCTACAAACTCTCTGGGATTAGGGGTTGATCGCAAAATTCTTTTGAATTGCAGGGGTGAGAATGACCCTAACCTATAAAAATCTTGGCTTCTAAAACTACTGGTTGGGGAACCCTCAGGAGGTATGGCATCTAATCCTTTAGGGGAGGACGAGATCATGCTCTCCTTATAGCACCAGTTTCTATTGATGCAACTTTTTGATAGCCTCACCAACTAGGGAGATGAGTTGTCACCAAATACTGAAGTATCAGCCAACTTCTCATGTAGAGGCTTACCAGAGAGAGGAATCTCTTGGCCTCCAATCACCTAGTTGTTGGGTCACCATGGTGCAAGATTAGCTTAATTAGACAAGTGACTATTTTTTTTGAGGGGATAGCTGGTTTTGACTCGTTGACCTCTAAAACTTTGAGAATAATGTGTTTCTTGCAATCATAATTTATATCCAACAAATAAAATAGCAAAAGATAGGATAGGGTTAGTATAGATCTCTAACTATATACATGATACATGTTCCCTTAGCATCAACAAAGTTACAGATGAAAATAAATAACAGATACTAAACATACATATAACCTTCAATCGCACATATATTAGTAGAAAGGTAAAGTGTTTCATTGAATCATTACAGAACTAGAACAAAGGAAATAAGAAAGCATACAACATGAGAAATGTTTCACTATCCCTGAGATAAAAAAAAACACTGAGTGTAGTGTTGAATGGTGTTCATCATTCTTTCATTAACTTCAAATCCAGCATCACTGGTAGTTACACTAATGGCTCCAAGGGAGCATTAATCTACAAGATTGCTAAAAAAAACTGAAAGCTAGCATTGCTAGTGGATAGTTAAATCATCAATTTACCGACCCTTGGAATGGTGTCGGACGTCATAATTATAGAAAAATCTAAATACCTAAGGGACTATCTCTATGCTAGCTACTTACATTATATTACAATATTTACAGCCGGTACTACCTGTGCTGTCAGAATTTCCCTGATATAATACAATCGTTTGAGAAGAAAAGAGATGAAAGAAAGAAAGAAGATTAGGGAAAACCACCATTGGAAAAAAAATCCTTGTACTTTCAGATGTGATGGATCTTCTAAAAGTGACCTGGGCCATACACCCACATTAATTCTCTTCTAAACTTTGGTGATGGGGTGGGCCCCCGTACACCATATATTAAATGTTAGAATGATGTCTCGGGACCCAGGAGGAATCTTTAATGAACCTTTGGAACAATAGTGGTTGGTTACACCAAGAGGGATAGTCACAGACTTGAGATCATGTTGTAGATAGTGATCAATTAGCTCAGGAGACCTGTCAATACTCATCACTATAAAGAATACAAAACTGGGAACCCAAGATCTGGAATCCAGGAGCTTATGCTCAAAGAATAAAGAATGAGACTACAATTTACTTCTGGTGAAGGATCCCAAAGTCCAGGAAATCTCACAAGCCTTTGAATTTTTTTGTATGCCTCCAAAATCTGGAGTACACTGTCTTCTTCTACATCCTTTAGGCAGTCTCAATGGTCGAAAAATCTTTCAAGGTGGACGTCGGCGTCCCCAACCTTGTCTTTTAATTCTACAATTATCTTGGCTACAACATGGGACTTGAGAAACATATGGGAGAGTTCCACCATTATAGTGCTATTGAAATCTCCCTCATACTGGAATTGAACCTCGGTCACTTCACCAAAGTTTCCAAGTATAGAATCGATGAGAGTATAAGTCCCAGAGCTAAGAGGACCAACTGATGAAATCTCTTGGATGAGAGTAGTGTACTAGTCCAATGGAGTCTAGAAAATCTGTAGTTGTTCTTCCTGCACCCCTACTACGTGATTGCCAGATTCTACTCTAAATGCAAGTCTAGAGTATTGAGTCTGGAGGAACCCATATGACTAATCCCCTAGAATACCTGTATTGACTAACTTGTCTTCACTGAGATTCAGAATCTCTACTAAGGTATCCCACCACTCTTTAAAATTATCATTCTCTCCTTTGGACTGAAGGACAATGGCCGCTATCCTCTTTGCGGTTTTATTTTCCTATAAAAGGTCTGGGAGATATTCAAACATAAAACTTCTTAAGGCCTTAATCTGCTGGGCCATCCATTCATCCACCGCTAGCGCTTTATTTTTCATAACCCTTAGCACATCTACATAACCTTGAGGGAGTGGTGTTCCAAAATCTAAAGGGCTAGATGCTTCAGAAGAAAGGGGGTGTGCTAACTCTTCTAGGAATCTGAAAAGATTGGCATTTGGCAAAAAAATCTTCTATGTGTCAAGCATGGGGTTTTACCCCCTTGGGAATCAACCTATTTAGTCACCCGAGGGGATTGTAATCCTTGCGAATGAAAGAATATTTTCCTAAGGTAAAGTTGCTTAGCTCATTTTTTTCTTCTTGGACCATGGCGAGGGAGCAAGAGTATTCCATGCAAATGAAAGGGAATGAGGGAGAGGTGACCTTCTTCAAGGTCATCAAGGAATGCGTCTACAAAATTTGCCTACAAAACTCTAATAAAATAACTTTGTCCCCATAATGCTTGGGAAATAGAAAGGGTTCCCCAGAGAATCTGAACACCTGAATATAAGTGTACTAGGAAAAATAGATGAAGTAACATCCCAACGCACCAACCAAGCTCATGCCCTGTGGGGATAATCTAAATCCCTGATCACTAGTGATCACCTTGATCCCATGAAAGATGAAGGTGTCGTTGACTCTACAAAAATGTGGGAAACTCTAGTCCCACTAAGTTTGGGGGAAGGGGTCCCATGGAGAAACTTGATGAGGTCCTTCCCCCAGAACACTAACTGTTGCTAAACCTTGGATTCCCTGGCATTGTTAGAAAAACACCCAAAGGACGTAGAAAGTCATGTAGAACTTCTGCTCTATGTAATTTTTTCTCATCTGGATGTCTACATGTCTGACGATGTTGTCAGTCCAAGTGAAGAGCACCTTGTCAATGGTCATACCATATAATAACTAATACATTCAAGGAGAGAATTCATGGGCATTTGGTTCCCTAAAGATCCTGCATAAGAAGATAATTCCTGCCTGGATGGGCTCCTTGAAGTCAAAGTGAGGAAGATTTGTCCACATTTTCTTGTTATCTTGGTGCAGAATTTTTAGCCATTAGGTGTTAAGGTGGCATCGGGCCATGTCTTGTGTGTCCTCATACTGCTGGAGGGCTTCGGCCTTGGTGAGAGAAACAACTCCTATGAATCATGGAATGTGCCACCCTCTGGTAGTGGTGTCATGTTCCAAAGTGATGATGGGCACCAGTTATATTAGAAAAGTGGGGGAAGTCAGCACAATATTCATACTGCCTTGGTGATAACCCCTAGCTAGGAGAAAAATTAGCTCTGGCACTTGTACTAAGAATGGAAAACCAACTGCTTGGATAATTTTGGATGCCTCTAAGTTAACTGAGATGGAGTCATTTGAGCATCGAAGCTAATGGATTGTCTGAATGAGGCCCTCTAATTTGGGACATGTACTGAAATTTGTGTTAGTGATCTCTTTAAGCGTAGACTCAATTTGGGACCCATGAATTGTCCTGTTATCATTATATTTTTAGGTTAGCAAAAGCTTTTCCAATGTCTGCTCTATCTTGTTCCTCTTACTAGTTCTTGTAGTGGCACTCAGAAGTTCTGGACTCTTGGGAGGTGAAGACCCTTAAGCCATTTCTTTCTTTCATTGACATGTAATTGTGAACCACACAACTGTGAGTATATAAACATTGAAAGATTCTAGGTTTCGAAGGCTTTGAGAGTGACTTCGCCCTTTCACCTAAAATAAAGAAATGTTAAAGAATCCTAAATGGGATAATATATAAGAGATTTAATACAATTTTAACATATGAAACATTTCTTGCCTACCAAGGATCCAAAATGATGACCTAGAAAGGGGTCGTATGAGGTGGAAAAGGTTGGGCTTGTTAACACACTTGACATTAACTTGAAAAGATAGCAATCATCAATGATAAGATAGGTAGCCCTTCTGTCATATGTTAACATGCGCATGTCCACTCAATTGAGTAATGACATTAATAGAAAATTGTTCAAGTGCAAGTGACATGAATGCCACTTGGGACAAAATTTACATGTTCATTCGTGGGAACTAATCCTGCCATTAAGATGGAAAGGCTGAAGGAGAGAGAAAAGGTTAACGACCTATTGGCAAGTTGGCCTATGCAACTAGCATACCTACCTCCTCGACATCTAGGGAAGCACCAACCAGGGTGGTGAACTTGGTTATTGGGCAGACATAGTCTTAGACCTCGTAAATAATTGGGATGATGGAGGGTCCTGAAGAATTTCTTTTGAAACACCAAACTGGGTAGAAACTCTCAGAAATGCCATGTCTCTGAGTGGAGGAAAAAAATATAGCGTTGCAAACTTGTAGAATTTATAGATGAAATGAAACCTACAGCGAGCTACCAGAACTCACAGGCTCAAACAAACAGTTCTCATAGACCTGAATTTACAATAAATCTACAGAGACTTGGCTTTACAGACTATTCACAGAATATATATAGAATATACAGCTGAAACTATGACATATTTACAGACTTCCTAGTAGGAAGGAAACAATATTTAAAAAATCTACAACCCAAAAGGGTAGGTTTCTCTTCTTCCAAACTGGATGTCTATGAAGGGAAGAAGATGCACTAGGCTCAAGAACAACATTGTGCCAAACGGCAGGAGCAACCTTGAAGCAACGAAAGAGAACAAATGTGAAAAAAAAAGTGAAAACACACCAGACAAAAACAAAGAATCAAAACAAAAAAACATAAATGCATGACAACAATAAATAGACACAAAATGGAACAAAACCCAGCAAATAAAAGAAGCGAGAAACACACAGATAAAATAGAGGAAATGAAATGAAACAGAAACAAAGGAACCCAAGAGCTTACCTGAAACTCAAAATTTCAAAAATGGATACTGCAAATGGCTTCAGTCTATCATGTAAACACTCCACAAGAACCGTCAAACACACTTTTGCACCCTCTAGCTCAGGCATCTCAACTTAGAAAAAAAATTGCTTCACTCTCATGAAAATTTGTGAGAAGGTGAAAGGTAAAAAATATGGATAGGGTATAGAACAATGGAGATTTCCTCATATCAGTGTCCCTATGAAAATATTATCCACTTACATTTAATTCTAATTGATAAGGGGTGTAAAAATGTAATAAAATACATACCTCTAAAAAATAACTTGTTGAAAACCCTTTAGATGGTCTCAGAAACTATTGATTTCCGTGATCCTGAACTGAAACTGTGAGATCTAAAAAACCAAGAAATCATTTTCTTTTCTTGGAAAGGTCAATTCTGACCCTCAAGTCAATGTCGACCTTGACCCAAAATTTTTGATTCTGACCTAGGTCAGGGTTGAGGTCATCCTTAACCTAGGTTAGGGTCAACCTTGACCCCAAAATGTCACCATTGACCCCAAAATGTCGACCTTGACCTGCACAGCTCTGACAGAAAATCTATTTTCAGATTCTAGAAGTTTTCCAAAAAGGGTATCCAGATCTGCACTAAAATTCATTTTTCTGAACCTGCACCTACAAGAAAAATATTTTTTTTGTCTAGGGGAGGGGTTTGCCTTGGTCAAACCCAAGTTTTGAAATTAACCTTAAAGTATAATTGAAATTGCATAAATAAAGAAAGTAAATAAACGAATTCACCTTGCTTGTATAGAAACCCCTGTGGCGGGTTTGAATCATTGGATCCACAAGTATGTATGTACCAAATGGATGTAGAATGCAGAATGTGGGATGTCTCAAATCAATTGCTTGTAAATATTCAACACCAATATTGAATGGATCTTGGAAGAGGAAGAGGCTTGGAGGAATGAGGATGAAGAAATCTTCAGCAAGATGGCTCTATGGAGCTTGAATCCTTCAATGGAAACCAATGGATCTCCTTGATGAATTGGATTCTTGAGAAGTGCTTGAATTCTTGACTGCTTGAGAATAGATGATTTCTTCAATGGCTACTTTGCTTGCTTCAAATCTTTCTCCTTAGCTTTCACTTAGTTGATGGTTAGAGAAAATTAGAAGAGAAAGCTTTCTTATATACAAATCTAGGGCACAATCTTCTAGAGAGGCCTACATAGGAGAACTATATTCCCATTAGACCTATACCCCTAGAGGTGGACCTATATTAAATATAATTTAAGAATCATTGCTTCAAAGACTGGACTGAGAAGTGGGAATTAAAATTTTTCGAAGCCCGCGATCCGAAAATCCCAAAAATCTAAAATCTAAAATCTAGACCTTAGGCCAAAAAAAGGTCAATTATAACCTAGGTCAAGAGTGAGGTTGACCTTGACCTAGTTCAAGGGTGATTTTTACTTTGACTTAGGTCAAGGGTGAGGTCGACCTTGACCCCAAAAGGTCAATTTTGACCCTGAGGTCAAAAATCTTAGTTTCCAGTTTAGGGTATCAGAAATAGGTTGGAAAAAGTTGGAAATGGGACAAAATAGGGGGAAAATCTAGATCCAAGTTAGAGACCCATTCAAGGTACTTGACATGACCCTAAACCACTTACTCGAAAGGCTAAACTAGTCTACAATGGAAGTGCTTCCATTTTCTGACTATACATTTAGCCCCCACTTTAGTAAGAGTATGGACTCGATGTAAACTCTTGGTAAAGGAGATCATGAAGAAAAGACAATCTTATTGAAATAAATAGGGACAAAGGAATCCTCAAGCCCCCAGGTACTTAATTCTTTATCAACCCTAAGATCATGATAAGAGAGACATCACCGGTCAAAGAGAAAAAGAGAGAGAGTGTGATTAGCCCGCCAAGTAAGATGTGTGTATCTCATTGTGAATCACAAAAAGGATAGGATGGCCCACCAAGAAAGAACTTGATAGTCACCCCATAAAGTTGTGCGCCTTCTGGTAGCTTTGTACATGTATGTAGTGTGTCTTCTGATAGCTTTTATGAAGTACCCATGGATCCATATCCTTATATCACCATGGAATACATTTGTAAAATGTGTATCTCTTCAGGATTTAGCAACTTATGTGCATTACCTTTTGAGGATTTAGCATATTGAATTGTAATTGACTGCGTATCTCTTCAAGATTCAGCAACTTATGTGCATTACCTTCAGAGGATTTAGCATGCTGCAAAATAAAATGTTAGAACAAAAATGCATAATATAGAACAAGGGAGGCTGTATATATGCCCCCCTCCTTAAGATGGAAAAAAAATACTATTTTGACATGTTAAGGAAAGAAAATAACAAGGATAAATCCTTCTTCAACATCAAGACAATACCCATAGACAACACCTAGTCCAATCCAAGAAGGTCATAGCTCCTGTGAGGCCATGGAAGGGATGAATGCAAAGAGATATCATGCAAGAAGTGAAAAAGTAACCCTTGTGAGGGATAGCACAGTATTCAGTTTCCAAGGTGAGAGATTTATCAACCATGGAAACCCAAAGTTAAACAATGAAATAGGTTATGATCAAGGACATAGATCCTCAATGTAAACCAAAATTTTCATGTAGGATTGGATATCACATAATAGATAGATAGTGCTTAACCAAGGGAAAATTGGATCCCAAAAAGACAAAAAAGAAGGGGATGGCATCCTTACCCCCCAAGCATAGGAACAAGGATGAAAGGGGACCTATTATATCACTCACAACACTATGCAAGACAATAAGCCCCCAAGGGTTAGACTAACATTGTTTACATAATGTGGAGTTCCATAACAGGAACATGAATGTTATTTAGAGAAAACTAGATTAAAATACAACTCATTGCCACATGATATAGAAATAACTTTACTATCAATGAGCTTCCTAATCTTATAATGTAAAGCTTGACATTTATTAGTAGAGTGATCATGAAATCTATGATATAAACAAAAAGGAAAAGTCTTCAAGTGTGGACTACGTTTCTTTTTGCATTTAGATCTAGTAATCATCTTAGCATGAAGGAGTTTAGGCAAAAGAACTTCTTGGTCAAATTCCTTCATAGTGTCATCATGTTTTTAAGTGTTATTTGAGATGTTGTTATTAATGTTTTGTTTAGGATTAAATCCCAATCCATAATAATTCTCATGTCCCGGGCATTTGAATTCCATGTTTATGCTTACCACATCCTTGACCATGGAATCCTTGTTTAACTAGTAAATGATAACTAGGACCATAACGAGAAGCCATAACAGAAGGATTCAATGGAACTTCACTAGTCACTATGTCACTACTAGTAGGTTTGATAGATTCATAGTGGGTAGAAGAAATGACAAAGTTATTACGAAGGGAATGACAAGTAGAAGAAAAGACTCATTGTTCAAACTCTCTTTGTGGCTTCATAAAATCAAGATCAGAAAACTTATACTCTCCAATAAAGGTAGGATTAAAATCCAAGGTTCCCCAATCATCTCCAGGAAGAGCATTAGAGGAAGAAGGATTACTATTAGGAATAGGAGTATTGTTTGTTTGAATATACAAACAAGGATTTGGCACATCATCCACTTGAAGTGTATATATCATGTTTTTGTGAAAAAACTTGACTTTAAGGTGAAGGGTGGAAGGAAAATCATGCATCTCATGCAACCAAGGTCTACCCAAAAGAAGGTTATAATTGAGCGGTCTAGTCATAACATGAATAGGTTTATTGAGAATAAATGGACCAACCTTAATAGATAGCGTAATAATGCCCAAATTTTTATTTATGATATTATTAAATCCATGAATAGGGATATTAGATGGTTGAATAGTTGAAAGATCAGCTTTAATTTCCTTGAGCATGTCCATGCTACAAATATTAAGCCCGGATCCATTATCAATAAAGGTCCTACGAATGATAATTTTATTGATAGTAATAGCAACCATAAGAGCATCATATTAATTTTTTATTTCTTTAGAAGGTAAATCCTTTTGAGTAAATACAATGTTAGGAGGACCGGGGTAGCATGCATGCACTGTAAGAAGGCATTGATGTTCTATTGAGTAGGATGTGGAGTGGAAAGAGTTTCTAGAGATTTTTTCAAGGCTTCATGGTAGGTAGGTGTAGTTTGAAGAAGCTCCCATAAAGAAATCTTGGTAGGGGTATTTCGCAATTGGTTTATCAAATCATACTCCATGCTAGGAAGATAGGGTGGTGGAAGAAGAATGGGTTGAGAAGGTGGTAAAGAAGTAGCAACCACCAGATTAGGTTGAGGGTTATTCCTTGTATGATAGGTGTGAGCTATAGAATCTTGATCATTGAAAGACTCTTAAGACTCCATAGGTTTACCTTTGATAGTAATGAGAGGAAAACCTTTGATATTCAACAAGGGTTTTGGATAAACCATGTTAATTGTCTCAACACTACAAATAGATTCACAAGAAGGAAGCAAAGAAGACATCCTAGGAGGAGATTAGGTAGGATCTTGATTCTCCATAAGATCATCACTAAGAGGGACAGCATTAAGGGAATTCATATCATTCTCTGCTAATTCCTCATCATGAGAAGGAATCCCAAATGGAGGTAAAGCATCTATAATGTTTTCTTCTTTCTCTAAAATGTCTGCATAAGAGAAGTGTGTTTTAGAAAAAGAGTCACCATTATGTATGAATATGTCATCTATTAATAAATAACCCTCTTGTATCAATGAATCTTCACAAGGAGGGGATAACTCAATGTCTTTATCCAAGGGTTCATCCCAAAAAGGAGGATCATCCACAATGGATTCATGAGGACAAAGAAACATCACACACACTAAATAAAGTCTTTCTAGGTGTAACATCATTCAATGGTAAGGTAAGAGGAGGATGTTGTTTAATCCCAAGAGTTATAGAAGGGATTTTGGAAAACACTTGAAATAACTTGTGCAACATGATAATGAATAAAGAAATGCATAGAAAATAGGTCCAAATGCATTCAAATGAAATCTATAAGCATGAAAAATGTAAATGTTTTTGTATTTTTATAGAAATGTTGTGATTTTTATTTTTTTTTGACATATAAGTGCAAGAGCATAAAAGAAATCTACTTTTAAATGCATGTAAGATCCAACACAAGATGCAAATCTAACACCAAAAAGAAAGAGTTGTCTCATGTCAGGCTCACCAAAATGTAAGATGAAAAATATGGATAGGGTTTAGAACAATGTTGGTTTGCTCCTAAAAGAGGCCATATGCCACATTTAACCACTTAATTTTAATTGTAATTGATAAGGAGTGTAAATCTAGAAATATTTGTAAAGGAAAATGGAATAAATTACATACCTTTGAAAAAGAACCTATTGAAAATGCTATTAGATGGTCTCAGAAACTATTGATTTCTTCTTGAACCAAAACTGTGAGATCTATGAAACCCAAAAATCATTTTATTTTCTCAGAAAGATCGATTCTGACCCTCAAGTCAATGTCAACCTTAACCCAAAATTTCTAATTCTGACCTAGGTCAGGGTTGAGGTCATCCTTGAACTAGGTCAGGGTCAACCTTGACCCCAAAATGTCACCCTTGACCTCAAAATTTTGACCTTGACCTATACATCTCTAACAAAAAATCTATTTTTAGATCCTGGAAGTTTGCCGAAAAGGGTATCCAGATCTACACTTAAATTCATTGTTCTAAACCTATACCTACAAGAAAAATGGTTTGTTTGTTGGGGGGAGGGGTTTGCCTTGGTCAAACCCCAGTTTTGGAATTAACCTTAAATTATAATTGAAATTGCATAAATAAACAAAGTAAATAAATGAATTCACATTGCTTGTATAGAAACCCTTGTGGCGGATTTGAATTGTTGGATCCACAAATATGTATGCACCAAATGGATGTAGAATGTAGAATGTAGGATGTAGGATGTCTCAAATCAATTGCTTGTAAATATTCAACACCAATCTTGAATGGATCTTGGAAGAGGAAGAGGCTTGGAGAAATGTGGATGAAGAAATATTCAACAAGAGGGCTCCATGGAGCTTGAATCCGTCAATGGCAACCAATGGATCTCCTTGATGAATTGGATGGTTGATAAGTGCTTGAATGCTGGAGTGCTTGAGAATAGATGATTTCTTCAATATCTACTTGTATTGCTTCAAATCTTTCTCCTTAGCTTTCACTTAGTTGATGGTTAGAGAAAATGAGAGGAGAAAGCTTCCTTATATACAAATCTAGGGCACAATCTTCTAGAGAGGCCTACATAAGAGATTAAATTCCCATTAGACCTATACCCCTAGAAGTGAACCTATATTAAATATAATTTAATAATCATTTCTTCAAAGACCAAAACAGTCGACCTGGAAGCGAGAAATAAACTTTTCCGAAGCCTGAGATCCAAAAATTTGAGAAATTTGGATCTTGGGCTAGAAAAAGGTCGATTCTGACCTAGGTCAAGGGTGAGGTCAACCTTGCACTAGGTCAAGGGTGAGGTTGACCTTGACCTAGGTCAAGGGTGAGGTCGACCTTGACCTAGAAAGGTCAATTTTGACCCTGAGGTTAAAAGTCTTAGTTTCCAGTTTAGGGTGTCAGAAACAGGCTAGAAAAAGTGGGAAATGGGGAAGAATAAGGGAAATATACAGATCCAAGTCAAAGAACCATTCATGGATCTTGACATGACCCCAAACCACTTACTCAGAAGGGGAAACTAGTCTATAATGGAAGTGCTTCCATTTTCCGACTATACAGAAGGCAACTTGTTTATGGTAAGTATAAAAAGGACAAGGTAAAAGGCCTTAAATAATGCCTAGGAGAGCACATTAGTTACCAAAAGTAACTTTGAGAAACACATAAGCAACCAGGGTCTAGACTCAAAAACACCTAATAGTAACCCACCTTCAACAAAAGGGAAAATGATCGTTGAGTATAGAAGATCTAGAACCATCTACTTGGGAATGACACTGCGGGAACCAGGTCCCAGAGATAACAACAGACACCAAAAGAAAGGAAAAGACCGAACGGGACCAAAATTCCTGAAGAAATAAAGGACCAAACCAAAGCAAAAATAAGGGAAGGAAAAAAATAAAGAAAGAAAGAAAAGAAAGGGGGACCCAACATTTTGCACACAAAATGTAGGGATGGGTATGCAGGGCATAACAGAACCTAACCAAATAAATTCATCCTCAAGAGGAGAGAATAAAATATGTCTAGAGCTAAGTTCTTTATGAATTTCTACTACCAAATTTGAAAAATCATTTAGGATAGAAAGATCTTTCCAAATTGCAAGACCATCCTAAATATCTAAATAATGACAAACCTGGTCACCCGAAATCTGTTTAAGATCAGCATATAAGGGGTGTCACTCCTAGATTTTAGATAAAGGTGTGTGCCCATTCTATGATTCCTTCCTCCCAGAACCACACTTTTGACCCATCATGTATTAACCAAGAGAGGGAGAGAAGGATGAGCTCTCAACAAGAAACGATAAAATTCAACATGTTAGACCCCCGAGGTACAACTAAAGTTGTAAAGATTATTTCCCTTTCATAAGAGTCAAGGTACTTCTATCTCATTAATCTGGCCCATTTAGAATTATCATTTTGGTATAATTTCCAAACCAATTTAGCACCCAATGCTTTATTCTGTAAATGTAGATCCCTAACTTCAGCACCCTGGATGGATGTAGAAGAAGAGACCTTACTCCAAGCAAGAAGGAGTAACTTTTTTCTTTTCAGTAACATTGTCAGCCCAAAGAAAGTCCCTTAAGATGGATTGGAGTTCTTCAATTGAATTCTTAGGCATCTTTAGGACCAACATAAAATAAATTGGGATGACATTTAAGATAGATTGAATCATTAATAAATTGTCAAATAAGGTCAGCCATTTATGCTTCCATGATAGAATCTGTTGAGAAATTGCAGAAGTAATCTTATCCTAGAAAAAATGTTTTTCTGAGCTAGAATAGAAGGGGACTCCAAGATATCGGCAAGGAAACTCCCCCAAAGAAAAGCTCCATAATTTAGAAAGACTATTTTGAGCTAAAGGGGTAACATTGAATAATATTTTTTTTTCATTTTTATGGATTAATTAATTGCCTAGATGTCATGGAATAATCATCAATGATTTGTTTAATAACTTTGAGCTTCCATGATGGTGGCTTCTCCAAATAGAAGAGTATCATCTACAAAAATATTATATGTATAGGATTCATTGCCATCATTCAAGGAGATACCTAAAGTTCTAGATCTCAACCTGTCTAGCATAACCTATAGATCTACTAAGCCCCTCATCCAATAGGATAAAAAGGAAGGGGGAAAGGGGAACCCCTACCGAATACCTCTATAAGTTGATAAAAACCTCTAGGGGACCCATTAATAATAATAGATAATGACGGAGAAGATATGCAAGCTTGGATCCATTTTACCCAATTTCTGTGAAAACCAAACCTAGTGAGGACCATGAGAAGAAAGTCCCAGTCAACACGATCATATGCTTTCATCATATCTAGATTAAGAACCATATTTGATTGGTTATTTAATCGGATAGAGTGCAGAATTTTATGAGCCATAATAGCACCCTCAGGAGTTTCTCTCCTAGGCACAAAGCCCCCTTGTTCCTCACATATGATTTTACGAAGGACCTTTGGCAACCTGATAGAAATAGATTTGGTAAAAATTTTGTATAGAGAATTACAAAGTGAGATAGGATGAAAATCATAAAATGATTTGGGATTGTCTATTTTGGGGATGAGAGAAATCTAAGTATGGTTAATCTCTTTCAACATGGTTTTGTGAATCCTAGCTTCCTCTAATGCAAGTAAAATATCATTTCCCAAAATATCCCAACATTTTTGAAAGAAAAGCATGATGAATCCATCGGGACCTAGGGCCATGGAAAAAAATAAATTCTTTAAGCTCACTCAATGTAAAGAGATCCATAAGCATAGTATTATCTTCCTTAGATACATAATGTGGGATAGAATATAACAAAGAATTAGAACAATGAACTTGTTTCTTGGTTAGTAAATTTGAGAAGAAGGAAACACCCTCATCAACAATGTCATTTTCATCTTCTAATTTCCCTCTAGAGAATTTAATGTAAATAATTTTTTTTTAAGACGTCTAAGCTTAGTAGAAGCATGAAAAAAAATTATGTTTCTATCCCCATCTCCAAGCCAACTTTCCTGAGATTTTTGTTTCCAGTAAATTTCCTCTCTTAGAATTACTTCTTCTAGAGAACACCTGAGATCATTTTCTAGTGAAAACTATTGGGCATCCATTCCATTGTGAATAATAAAGTTATTAACTATGGCCAATTCTGACTGCAATTTAGTTTTCTCCTGAAAAATATTCTTAAAGGTTTTAATGTTCCAATCTTTGATCTTAATTTTTAGTAGCTACAATTTTTTGACCAGTCTAAATATTCAAGTGCCTTTCATATATGAAGAGTTTAGCCACCACTTTTTTAGCAAAGGAATAAAACTTGTATGCACCCTAAAATGGTCGCCTAGACTATGGGCCCCCATTTATCATTTTATCAATATATCAAATTCCTGAATCAATACTTTGTAACATTTTCAATTCAAATCAATTTCCTTGATCAAATCATAATTAATTCAATTATTTCAATATTTCTTAAGGTTTGATCATTTTTATTTAATTAAAAGATTTAATCTCCCTTTTAATTAAATAAAATTCATCTTATTTAATTAAATTAAATTCCTCCTATTTAATTAAATAAAATTCTTCTAATTTATTTAATTATAAAGAAAACCTCTCTTTTAATTAAATAAATAAAAATCCCCACTTAAAGCACTTTATTTAATGAAAAAGGAAATAAATTAAATAAAAATTAAATAAAATCCCTTTTTCTTCACATCTTCCTAAGTGGTGGGATTTTTGCCTCTTAATCATAGTCTTTGATTTTTGCCTCTTAATCTCAACCGTTCACTTTCCTTTAAAAGGAAAACTCTCCTTCTCATTCACATATCATCTTTTTCATAGTATTGTTATGCTGCAAGTTTGGAGAGCAATTTTGGAGGAGGATTTGAGCACTCAAGCTTGGATATTGCAACTTATATCTTCTTGTCTTCTTCTTCTTGCATCCATGGCTATTCATGTAGATTAGATTCATGTTTACTTTCATAGATTAAATTTGTATATTTCCCTTCATAGATTAATCATGCATTGTTATCATTTAGATTAATTTCCTTTTATGCATTGTTATCATATAGAATAGTTGTCATTTTCATGCATTGAATCTCTCATTTCATGGTGTACTTGCATGGGAATAACTAGGTCAATCTGAGGGCCTTCATCACACACCTTCGCATTCCATGACTAGAGAGCTATGAGTTGATATTTGAGGCCTCATTCTTGAGCAACCTTAGATGAAATGATTCATAGAAGTGTGTTAACAATTTAGCACACATTTTTGGCACCCACCGTGGGGCAGAAGGTTTGTTTTCTATCACTTTAGCTATTTTTTGTCAAATATTTTTGGATTTATGTATTTTTTGTCTTTTCTGTACTTGCCATTTTTCTCTGTAGAGAAACCTCACACGACATTTTGCAAGTTCCCATGCAAGACTTTGCTAGATTCTGTGTTTTATCGTGCGGCACTTTAAGAATCTTCACGTAGCACCATACCGATTCTCGTGTTAGATCTGGCACCAGGCTATGATCTGATCTATTTTCTATTTCTGTACTTCTTTTCATGGGCTTGTGTACTTTCTCACACGGCCGAGCACTTCCTCATGCAGCATTGTGTACTTCCTCATGCAAGATCCAGCACCAGAGATCTATTTTTACTTGCTATATTTTATATCTCTAATTTTTTTTGCTAACCACTAATGTTTACTATTTCAAGTGGTTTGTGATTTGTTGTTGTTGTTGTTGTTGTTGTTGATTTGGACTTTCTTGGATAAACAACAAAATGATTCACATTGCATTGGATTTGAGGTATTTTGTTTCTCTCTATAACATTTGGATTTTTGAAATAAAATGAACATCTCATGTGTTTAGTTTGAGTGTTTCTTTCTTTCATAGATCATATTTCCAATTGGTGCTCTAAAAATTGACCTAGATTTGCTTTCTTGCATATATGCTTCACATAGTAATTAGGCCCTATGAACACTATTTGTGGCGATCTTGAGATAGTTGGCTACATTCGCTTGTATTACATGCGAAGATCTTCTTGACGATATATCCCCTTATAGGTAGGTAAGGATTTGTCATTACTTCAAACTTGGTTTAGTCTTCAACTTTGATTGGTACTTTCTCTCTTGAGAATGGTGGCCATTGTTGTTGATTTACCTTGGATGAGTTGATTTCAAATTAGTTGGTCAATTAATCTTGTTTTCTATGTTTGGGTGAGGTGAAGAGGCTAGAGGATTATGCTTTTTTCCCTTTTGGGAGAATTAGAAACTTGGAACCCTTGAATCCAAACCAAGTCCCCACTGGTCCATATTGTGAGTCTTCCTTGTTAGAGAGGGTTAACCATAGTGGACATTCCCTTAATTGGGTAAACCATGTGGACGGAACCTCAAGCAGTAATAGCCATTTTTGCCATGGTAGCAACAACCGCTATATAAATTTCCTTGTGGAAGAAATCTCCATGGGTGTAGTTTCTTGTGGGTTATCAGATCTCCTCAGCAGCTCCTGAATGATTAAATTCTTAGACTGTGTCAAAACCTTGGTGCGTCGGGATTGGATTTCACCCACTTGAGATTGAAAAAGTTGCAGAGTCAAGCCATTACTAAGAACCATAGTGCAACCAACTTTTTATTCTCTAGGACTATGTGTGTGACTGGAAAATTTTTGAGAAAATACACAAGTAGCATTCTTATGGATTATAAATACTATGACACTATCCATGTTCATGTGCAAGGTTGCTTTGTCCCTTGCTCATTGTTTGAAGACATTGATTGCTTGAACTCCCTATTTGTTGTCTTGCGTGCCTGATTCATGAAAAAATCTGTTAATGCACCTAGTTGGTTATTTAAAACAATAAAAATCTAAGTTTTGTGTCCTTTCCTCATGCGAGAAAACTATTTCTTCATGTTGTTCATTGTGTTTCCTCGCGTGACTATCCGGGAATCCTCACACGGTATTTTGCAAACTTATTGTCAGTTTGTTGTTTCTTGTCACACCAGTCTGGTCTTTCCTTGTGTGTCTATGCATTTTTTTCATGCGGTCCTATTCTAATCCTCACGTGAGAAAGCATTTCCTCATGCAAAATTGCCTACCAGTGAGCTATTTGCTGTCATCTGCCCGCTTGCTTGCTTGCTACCAATTTCCCAAATCTGAGTTTCTGAGTTATGAAAATTTCAATGTATCTCCCCAGAGAGTGTCATGACATGTTGCTCAACATCCAAATGAACTTAAATGGTATTAAATTGCACAAAATGGCTCTTGGTCTTCTTTCTTCCACATCTCCCATGTCTTCGTAGTATTCCATTTCCATTCTTTCTCTTCTTCCTTCATGCTTCTTCCTCTTCTTCCTTCACGCTTCTTCCTCTTCTTCCTAATATATTCACATCTACTCAATTTTCTTTTCCTCTTATTATCTAGTCTATCTTTGTCTATTTAATTTCTTCTATCACTCCCATGCTTGATTCCTCTTCTTCTAGAACCATGGATTTCTGCTATCTTCTTAAGGAACGTCTCTTGACAATGGATGATCTCAAACTCATTGATCAATTCATGACATATTTTTCCTCTAATGATCCCTCTAGATGTTACATGAGTGATGAATCCATAGCAAAAATAAGACAAAAATTGAATGAATCATACGTCTTTGCCAGAATCATAGACATAATCTTGTCACAATCTCCTTCTTCCAAACATCTTTCATCTTCTAAGTCTTCTCATCATTCCTCATCATCCAAATTTCCTTCTTCCACTAGATCTTCACATTCTTCTTCACAGTCTCATTCTTCTTCTACTTCTCCCAAGAGTCATACTTCTCTTCAAAATGCATACCGTAATGAGCAACGTGATGATCCTTATGAAACTCCCATTTTTGATGACTATGATGACTATGATGATGGCTATTTTGATGAAATACATAGTCATACTCTTGACACCTCTATTCCTAAGAGTCCTCCTCATCGTGTGCTCACACTTACTAGTTATGGGGGTTCACATTGGTGAGATTGTGATGGTGATCCATATGACTCTGATTTTGAAAGAGAATTTGATGATTTTTATGAATAATACTTCGATGATACATTTGAGGAAGAGAAAGCTTTTGCACTGATTATAAACATCAATACTATAAGAATTCCTCCTCCAAGACCTCTCATGCTGAAAATAAAGATTCCACTCTCGAGCAAGGTCATGTTAATGTTGAACCTTTGTTTTGTGATGATTCCCTTCCATCCTCTACTTCTTCCAATAGTCATACATCTCCTAAAGTTTCCAAATCTTCCACAAATCCTTCATTCAATATAGGTCCTAATGCTTTTCATGCAGTTCCCTATAATTATTCTCAAGGGCTACCTCTTAAGGAAACTCAAGCTAACCTTCACTTTGTTGAAAATACTTTCAATAATGCTAAACCTAAAAAGCCTAAGCCTTCATATGATATAATTCCTACTTCAGCTAATCCTTCCCCATCTCTTTCCAAGTCTCCCATACAATTCCAACATGCTTCCTTATCCTTAGAAGTGGCTCCATGTCAAGAGGACTCTAAAAATAATAAAGAAAAGAACATAAAGAAAGATCAAGATCAAGAAATCTCCATGTATTCCAATCGTCTTTATGACTTCTCTTATCCACGTCATGGTTCTTTTGATCCCTTAAGAACTTTCTCATTCATTCCACCATGTCTTAGGTTTTCTCCTAAGCAAGATCAAGTTAATACTTACACCGTTGAGCTTATTGACAATCAAAATAACCTTACCCCACTTGCACTTTCCAAAGATGATACTTCCATTAAGGTTATTAAAAATGGTATTGTTACTTCCAATATTAAGCCTATTGAAAATCAAGAGAAAAATTATGCACTTATGCTATCCAAAGATCCTTGTCAAGATCAAAGTCTTCCATCTTCTTGTTCTACCACTCCATGTTCGCTTCCACT
>MU224306.1:1102833-1123053 GCA_018584345.1 Thuja plicata
AGAGAAAAATTATGCACTTATGCTATCCAAAGATCCTTGTCAAGATCAAAGTCTTCCATCTTCTTGTTCTACCACTCCATGTTCGCTTCCACTTTCTACTCTTCCTAAGTCTTTCCAAGATTCAAACGATCCTATCAAATAAGGTGCTCCTATTCAAGATGTTCACAATCCTATTGAAAATCCTAATGCTCACTCTAAAGATGCTGATGTCCTTGGTTTCTATATACATGTCGATGAACTTATTGATTATCCTTTTGCATCTTCCACGTCCATCCTTGGACCTCCTCCACCAATACTAAGGTCTTCACGTTTTCCTTCCATCTTGGGTCCTTATGTCCCTTTACTTTCCCCTCCTAACTCTCCTAATTCATCATCCATCTTGGGTCCTTATGTCCCTCCATATCCTATCTTTCCTCAAGATCAACATAGATGCATACCCTTGAATCCTTTTCATCCATCCACCCATATACACTAGTCATATTCTTCTTCTTCCTCCACAAGTCCCAAGTTTTTTGGAAGAAACTTGAATGTTCAATACAAGAAAAAGAAGCTATACAAGAATCCATCTTAAAAAGAAGATCACCATGTCTCCTCTAATCGACATGGGGGCATAAAGTCAAAATAGATATCTAAGAAGAAAATTACAAGACAAGTATGGGTTCCAAAATCCATCATTAAAGATATTATCTCTAAATCATCAAAAAGAAATGAAAATCCTACGACTATATGGATTCCAAAGTCTCTCTTGAAAGAGTCTCATGTTGAGAAACAAGTGAAGTTGACATTCAAGCTTCCAAAGGCTTCCACTTCATCTTCTTCCAAAAATATTCTTTCATTCTATGCACCTAAACCGCAACCTCTGTTATCCATTGACCATATTCCTTCATGTATTCCTTCATTTATATTTCCTCCATCCTCTCGCCACCCTTCAAGGTGTGTGTTGATCTTGATCTTTCCTTCCTTTCCATATCCCCTTTCACAATTCTTCCATTCACTATCCCTCTACCTTCTACTCTTTTTCCTCATTTGCATATTCCTCCTATCTTCCAACCTCACTCGCTTTGCATAAAATCTTATCCTCCATTTTCCTCTTTCATCTTCCTTTCCCTATCGGAGTCTTTGAGAATATCCTTTTGGATCCTTGGAATATCATAGTTTATCCTTTCAAGGAGCATTATCTAGAAATATTGCCTTCTTCCAAAAAATTCCAAAAAAATAGAAAAAGTGCCTTGGTGAAAACCTGGAAACAGGCACCTTGGTAGCAAAAATTCAAAAAAATTATAAAAAGTCCTGAAAAAAAAAAATGAAAAAATTGTAATAAAATCCAAGTGGTGAAAACCTGGAAACAGGTGCTACTTGAGGCCTTTGCACCCCTGTTTCTTAGTGCGTGTCCGCGACACTTAGCCTTTCTCCATCATGCCTTGTCCTTGTTACCTTGGTTTGGAATTGGTCTATGTCTTTGTCTAGGGGGAATACCTGTATTAGATTTGGTCTCTAAGATGCATTCGTCTTTAGGACACCTCACAAACGGTGTTTTTCAACTTCACCCCCACTGTATTTTTCAATACAACCCTTGACATTGAGTGTTTTTCAACACTTATCAGTTTGGTCTTACCCCATTTTGTCATGTGATCTTACCTTCTTGCAGACATTCGATCCTTATCCTTGGAACTTAGTATCAGTTAACACACTTAAATTTTTAAACACAACACTTAATTCTTGAGCTATGTCATGATCTTTTCTTTGTGTGCTAACTGTTATTGATTTTTGTTGAGTGTTCTTGTCTAATAAGTCTCTCTGGGATGCATAGTTAGAGGACTTGGGGCATGGAACATGTTTTTATTTGCTTCCTGCTTTATGCTTCACTATTTTTGCACAACCGTTCTCCTGGTCATCTTGGCCTCTATGCCTTGATGCAAGCGTGGTTTTTCTATATGAAATTGGATAAGCTAACATCATAGTCATCTTGACCTTTATGTCTTTGATGCGTATGTTAGAGTCTTTCCACATTCCAATCCGATATAAATCACATTCATATCTTCATAGTTGCGCTCGTGACTAGTGATGATTATGTGATTTTTCAATGTCCGTTAATAATGGCCCAACGATGAAAATAAGTTCCTTAACATTCTCTAATGAATGATGAACAAAAATTCCTATGTTACAGTTGCTCTATTACAAGTACACCTTTGTATTTTCATGTAGCTTGCATTGTTAGACCTCATTTTAGTTTTCATTTGTAGGCTGCATTATGAGTTTGAGAGGGTTTCCTTCATCTTTCTTGTGGACTTTTAATCAACTGTGGTCATATTTTATCTTCATTTCCTTATCTTCTTTCGTGATCTCAATCAAAATTTTCTATCTTAAACAGTTGATCAATTTTGGGCATTCTCTTTCTTAAGGAAAATTCTCTTTCTTCTCTCCATTTCTTTCCACCTCTTCCAAAATTCTATCTTCCATTTGCTTTCACCCCACTTCTTCTTCTTCTTCTTCTTCTTCTAATTCAACCTTGGGGCATAATATTTCATGCTTGATGATCTACCTTGGTTCTTTGATCCTTATATCTTACATCTTACATCAAGAACCTTATCTTTAGTTCGATTTGATCAAGTTTATCAATTTGTTATTTCTCCTCTATCTCATTTTGATTTCGATCACGAGGGGGAAATACCTATCAAACTTCAATCATTGATTCAGATTTATCAATCCTATCATTGCTCCTCTTAGGGAAACCTTGCTTGAGATTCTTATCTTGGACATGTCAATTACTTACAAACAACAGTGTTGACTTTGTCTTTTTGCAATCTGCTTATCTTTGTTCTGATGTCAATTACTTACAAACAATGGTGTTGACGTCTGTGTTGTTTTGTGATCCCAAATCGATCTCACACTTCAATTGCATTCTTTGACTACATGTGTTCCTAGAATGATCACACATTAGTCAAAAAGGGGAAAATTTATGCACCCTAAAATGCTCACCTAGACTATGGGCCCCCATTTATCATTTTATCAATATATTAAATTCCTGAATCGATACTTTGCAACATTTTCAATTCAAATCAATTTCCTTGATCAAATTGTAATTAATTCAATTATTTCAATATTTCCTAAGGTTTGATCATTTTTATTGAATTAAAAGATTTAATCTCCCTTTTAATTAAACAAAATTCATTTTATTTAATTTAATTTAATTCCTCCTATTTAATTAAATAAAATTCTTCTAATTTATTTAATTATAAAGAAAACCCCTCTTTTAATTAAATAAATAAAAATCCCCACTTAAAGCACTTTATTTGATGAAAAAGGAAATAAATTAAATAAAAATTAAATAAAATCCCTTTTTCTTCACATCTTCCTAAGTGGTGGGGTTTTTGTCTCTTAATCATAGTCTTTTATATTTTCCACTTAATCTCAACCATTCACTTTCCTTTAAAAGGAAACCTCTCCTTCTCATTCACATATCATCTTTTCATAGTATTGTTATGTTGCAGGTTTGGAGATCAATTTTGGAGGAGGATTTGAGCACTCAAGCTTGGATATTGCAACTTCTCTCTTCTTGTCTTCTTCTTCTTGCATCCATGGCTATTCAGGTAGATTATATTCATGTTTACTTTCATAGATTAAATTTGCATATTTCCCTTCATAGATTAATCATGCATTGTTATCATTTAGATTAATTTCCTTTTATGCATTGTTATCATATAGAATAGTTGTCATTTTCATGCATTGAATCTCTCATTTCATGGTGTACTTGCATGGGCATAACTATGTCAATCTGAGGGCCTTCATCACACACCTTTGCACTCCATGACTAGATAACTATGAGTCGATATTTTAGACCTCATCCTTGAGCAACCTTGGATGGAATGATTCATAGAAGTGTGTCAATATTTTAGCACACAAAACTATGATCTCAAAACTACATTAGCTCAATCTTCAAGGTACCTCTCCAGAAAAAGAGGATTCTGATAAATGTAACAAAATTAGAAAACCATCAGAAGTAGAGATAGGTAAAATGAGTGAGTGGTAATCTATTTCACTCTGAATCCATATATCAGAAATAAGAAAATGACCCAACCACTCTGCAATGTTACAAAAATCCACGCGATGATTTGTCCAAGTGAATTTTCCCACCTTGGGAGAGACATCCATGAGATCATTATCATAAATAAACTGATTAAAATCCTTCATCACCTTTGGAGAAGGAATAATCCTACCACATTTCTCATCATTATTAAGGACAACATTAAATTCTCCTCCCAATATTATCAACTCCCCCTGGAGTGCCTGTATCAAATCAACTAGAAAGGTCCATAGCATGGTTTTTTCAATAATGGGAATAGGGCCATAAATATTAAACAACCAGAAGGACAATTTAGAGGAGCAGCTCTCAACTAGAGAGAGAATCCAACATTTACCAAATAAAATTTGTTCCAAAGTTACCTTGATTAGATCCCTTAAAACCACAAGACTCCCTGAGGCACCATTAGAGGGGAAGGCCCATAAATTACCCAACTTCCAGGAAGTAAACAATTTTATGGCAGCTTCATTAGATAATTTAGTTTCTTGGAGATGAACAATATCAAATTTATAATTAAACAATTGACTCATGATGAGCCCCTTCTTTTTAGGGGATTTTAATCCCCTAACATTTGAGGAAAGAACTCTCATGGCTCCAGAGGGGAAGTCTTAGCTGCCCTCTTGTCTTGAGCATTTACTAATTTTTGTCCTCCAGCATACTAAGGTTGGAGACTTCTTTTGACCTTAGTAGTCCTCATAGTAGGAGGGCCGAAAGACATTTTATTTTTCCCATTCCTGTGGATAGTTAATTAAGGGAGTAATGTTTTTTGAATCCCATCATTAATATCATCCCTAAGTTTAGATACACTTAAATCTCTCCCTCTACATTTAGCAGATGAAGGAGGGGAGAGTTTTGAGGAAGGAGATTGGAAGATGGAACAAGATGAAGATTGAACATTCTTATTAATAATACCATCTAGAGAAGGTGAAAATGTGATGAGAACCTTTTCAAGGGATAAATCTACATCTAGAGATACCATCTCATAAGGATTTTTGGTCTTAGTAATTTCACCCTTTCATGCTAACCATGTCAAAGAGGCATCAAAACAATCAATGATAGAATTAGTGATCAACTCATTCAAAATAAAATTGGCTTCCTTATCAATATATTTCACCTATGAAACCACTTGAAGAGATGGTTTGATTAAAGGTGGATTGTCTACTAAACTTTCCATATGATCTCTTGTTTCAAGGGGTTGCAGACTATGAGTATTTGATGGAATATAGGGAACAATGGTATGTGTAATAGAAAGAGAAGTGGAAAGAGAGAGGGGCTGATAGGATTGAGGAGAGGGTAATAAAGAGACAGTAGGGATAGAAGATGGGAGGGGAGCAGTATGAGATGAGCCTTCAACTGTCTAAAGGATGTGAGGAAGGGAGATGCAAGGAGATACGTTAGTAATATAAGGTGAAGGAGCTTGGAGAAATGAAGAGGGAAAGGAACACGGAATATGAAAAGGTGAGGAGGAAAGGAGTGAGGTGGATATGGGGAGGCAAGATGTGGTTAAATTCAAGGAGTTCATGTTAGATTAGGTGAAATCCTAATCTCCCAAGAACACCTGCATACATAATCCTGTCACAGAAAGAAGCAAAAGAACAAAAAAAGAGAAAAAAATATGGAGGCCAAAAGATAAGAGGCATCATATTCACATTCAAAAGAATAATCTACTATATTCACAATATTTTTGTTATCAAATACAAAGAGGTGATTCCTTAAAAAGGAATCACAAAAGCCTAAAAGGGAAACCCTAAGGTTGGCTTAAGAAACTAGAGTGAATAGGTGAGTTAGTAATTAGATGAAAATGATTTAATTAATAACTCAAAAGGTCTATTAATCTAACAACCCCCCTTAAGATAAGCTTAGGGAGAAGCTAAAACCTAGGAGACTACTGCAGAAAGCAAGAAAGATGGGTCCTAGCAACAAAGGCCTGATCAGGTACCCAAGTACAAGAAATCTCTATAAAGCGGGGAAATAGAGAAAACCCAGTGGGAAAAATGCTACCCCAAAAAGAGATAAACTAGATGAAGGAAACAAAACCTCCAATCTAGGTAATGTCCCAAACAAAGGAACAAGAAAGACCATGTAAGCATCTCTGAAGCATGAAGCTGCAAACACTATCGAAAGTAACTGCTGGAACCCCCACTGAAATAGTGCATGACCAGGTAGAGAAGACAAAGTCTGAAGAGTTGATCAATCAAAGAGGTGACCTCCGAAATTAGGAATGAATGAGTGTCTATATAGTAGATGATCCATCTCACTGAAATACATAGGTGCCTAGTCACTATATCCACCTAGTACATATGAACAAAAAACTGAATACATATATCACTCAACCGAACCAAGGAAGCAATAGAACCAACAGGTGAACCCCCCCCCCCCCATAATGTTGAACAGGGAGAGGTGTGATAGGAACATTGAAATGCAATGCCTAAAACAACTACAAGAAGAAGAATTAGGAACACCCATAGTGCAGAGGAAGGTACAAGCACAAGATAAAGGGTGGTGTAGAAGTAGAAGAAATGATCTTCTAGACACACATCATGGGGCAAATGTCATGGAAGGGACACTCACTTGACAAAGGTGGATGAGCACATAAGGCAAAACATCATAACCCCCCCCATGGCACTTTATAACTGAGTGTGAGTACAAATAAACACAAGGTGATCAAAATCCTAGATATGCAAAAGCAGGCACTTTATCTTAGTGCATTTATAGAAAAAGAAATGCTACAAAAGAGAAGTATACAATGCTCAAAAAATCAGAAAGAAGAGTGAGCTAGAAGAATAGAGGAAGAGATCCCAGGACCTGTAGAACCCAAGTAATCCGCTAGAGTGTGAAAGTGAAAAACTTAGAGGAGAAAGAACCTGGAATAGAATCTAGATAAAAGACCCCTGCCACTGAAAAACTCACTGAACCAGCTTTCTGACCATATCTGGTTTGCCAAAAAAAGATTCTAGATGAGAAAGATATAGCTCTCGGAAGGCAAAAACAAACATCAGACTTTGACAGAAAAAAACACTATCAAAATGGTAGAACCCAAAACCCTAACCTCCACCATTGAAAAGAGCTCAAAAAGAGCTTTCCGATGATATAAAAAAGTTAGAAAAAAGCCTCTGTTTGCTCCAGATAGGGCAAAAACACTAGTAGACAGACAAAAAAGGCTCCAAAAAACAATTTTAAATCCCCTTGGGCTTAAACATTCTGAGCCCCTGGGCATATGGCATGCTAGGGGCTGAAGGGTGGAGCCCTTGGTCACCGATGTGACTGCCGTAGGGTTAAGGAGAAGCCCGCGGGGCTAAAAGCCCGCAGGGCTGCGGTGCCAGGCTGGCGGTGTTGGGCTGACGGTACGGTGCTGGGTCGGCGGTGCAGGGTCGGAAGGGGTCGGGCGGCGGTGCAGGCTGCAGTGGAGAGGTAGTGGAGCAGTGGTGGCGCCTTCCCCATAAACACTGGCTATATTTTTTAACGCAAAAAAAACATTTTAAAAAATGATTTTTTAAAAAAAAAAATTCTCGGTTTCCATGCCCGTACGGCCCTAGAAACTAAAAAAATTTACTTCATAGCCAACATTGTCCAAAATAGATAAATTTTATATGGTTTATAGGGTTTTTGGGTGCTCTGAGCTCAATGGTGATGTCCGTTTGAGCCCAAAGTGACTAGAAACAAAGCCCACCTCTAAATCCACATAAAAAAACTCTGAAAATTTGAAAACCTCCTGCTTCTGAAACACTTCAACAAAACATGAATAGAGAGCTATAGGATGGCTCTAATACCATGTTAGATTAGGTGAAATCCTAATCTCCCAAGAACACCTGCATGCATAATCCTATCACAGAAAGAAGCAAAAGAATAGAAAAAGAGAAAAAACTATGGAGGCCAAAAGATAAGAGGCATCATATTCACATTCAAAAGAATAATCTACTATATTCACAATATCTTTGTTATCAATTACAAAGAGGTGATTCTTTAAAAAGGAATGATGAAACCCTAAAAGGGAAACCCTAAGGTTGGCTTAAGCAACTAGAGTGAATAGGTGAGTTAGTAATTAGATCAAAATGATTTAATTAATAACCCAAAAGGTCTATTACTCTAACAGTTCATAGGTGGGACAAAATAAATATAGGAATCAATTTGAGTTGAAGGGATGATGTAAGGCTCTTGATGGTACTGGGAAGAAGAGATAGAAGGGGCAGGCGATGAATCAATTAAAGGTGGAGGAATGATAGAGGAAGCTTGGGCTGGTTGCATGTCAGGTATTGTGGGAAAGGAAAAGGATATACCAGGCGGGCAAGTGGAAGGATCTGGGTGATCAAATGAAGGCCTGGACATATTAATATCAATATCTGTGTCAAAAACCTGAACAAATTAATCACAATCAATGAAAAATATTGGTTTAACCAAAAAAGCATCATCTCTAACAATGGATTGTCTCTAGTTACCAAAAGGACAATCAAATATACAAACAGAAGGAATAATCATTGATTTAGTTGCAAGGACACAAATGAGGGTATAGATTTTGTTCTCTTTCAAACATTGATCAGTTCAAACAAAGGTACCAAAAGAATTCACTAGTGTCAAATTAGAATACGCAACTCATTAAACTCATAGGGAAGATAAGGGAGTGAAAACCAAATGGGAGATTCTTGAGAGAGGATTTTCCCAGGTTAAAAAAAGGGTTTCCATGGAGAGAGAAATACAACATTATCCTATAGATTAATATATGACCTAGTTAATGAATGCTCCTTAGCCTCAATAGTATCAAAAATAATTACAAAGGTATCTGATGATAGAACCTGAAAATTTAAAATGCCAAAAAGTTTAGATCTAATTTCCTTCAACGATTTAGATGAAGAAGTTGATTGACCTCATACCTTAATAATCACAACTCGATTTGTTAAATCATTACCACACCAGAACTCTAAAGTGTTTTCAATAATAATCTCTGGGATAGGGTTCCATACTTTCTTCATTTTTAAACCATCATGATTATTTGTAGGCGGTGTAAAGACTATTTCTCTATCATTGACAGTCATACTCTTATCATTATCAATTGCCCCCATTAGATTTTGACCTTGAATGGGGAGAAACTTGCCTAAATACAATGAAGAGGATTTGATAACACCCTCCCAGCAATGACTAGAGGAGCTAACACGGTGAAGGTTTTGAAACCATTTTTGAATCCCTAGCGGAGATCCACTACTCACTATAGGGAAAAACCCAATCTGCCATAAAAGCCCAAGAATTGAAAATGTCCATCCATTTCCTATTCTTGAAAACCCATTGGGGAATTATTTTTTCTTACATTGTATGATTTCGAACATCTTGGGAATGATTCTGAAAACTAAGAAAATATGTTGATCTCAAAGGATGCTTAATTTTCATGTCCCTCTAATGCCCTTTGTGAAAAACCCATTGAGGTGTAGAGATCGTAGGGAGATTTACAGCATCAAAGTCATCAAAGGGAAGGTCGCCCAAATGAAGCTTCATAGTCATGATTTAGATGTCAGCAACAATTACATTTATAATGAACAAAATAACACTTATAACAAATGCATGCAAATAACAATAATTTTTGTTTTTTATTTTATTTTGATGAATCACCATTCCATTATAATAGATAACCACAAATTTAAGAAATAAAGGGAATCATTACCTGCTCACAACCGCAAATGGGTGATGCCCTGATCTGGAAGATGGGGGGCTGCTACCAATGGGTGATGCCCAGATATGGAAGATGGGGAGCTGTTACCAATGGGTGATGCCCAGATCTGGAAGATGGGGAGCTATTGGAAGGTGTATGGCTAGAGATGTTTATGATGTTTCCCTTTTTACTCATAATAAATGCTGCTAATATGCCAAAGTCTAGATGTAGGGTTGGCCGATATGATTGCAATAATAGTTCAAATCACATTCAATGAAGAATCCAGATCGAATAATCTAGATCATAGTTGAATGAATGTATAGATCACTATCTTTTGTTTAGTCGTAGCCACCTCTAGAGAAGATTGCCACCTTGTTGGTATGTCGCAGTCAGGACTCAGTGACTTGGTGACTTTCTAAGGTAGTCATTAACCCAAATGCTTGCTATCTAAATTCAATCTCTTTGTAATAAGCATAAAGAGATCACCATGGCAAATAACGGTGGCGCGGCAGAGGTTAAGGATATTTCTAAATTGGATCTCTCTCACTCACTAGAAGATGAACTTCTACAGGCTATGAGATATGGTTGCCAGGAAATTTGATGCTTTCGTATTGTAAACCATGGAATTTATCCCAATCTGATCCGTAACATAGATTTGATCTGTAACACAGATTTAGTGACAGTTTTTTTTTAGTAATTCCAAGTTCATTTTTGTTGTGTACTTTGCATACCTGATTTTTAGTTATCAAACAACCATGAATTTCCCCCGGTCTGATTCGTAACCAATTCAATAATGTGTATTAAAATTATTGAACTTTCTATTTTCAACCATAAATATTTGGTGGTCAACGTACTCTCATTTTGGAGATTTTTTTATTTTACTAAATTTTATGTTTATTTTTTTCAATTATATTTTATATTTATGTAATTTTAGTTAACTTAATGTATCTAATAATTGAATTTAGTTTTAATAATTCAAATTTATCTTGATTTTCTTTTGAGTTTTTTTATTCATCTAGTTTTTTCTCTTTAATTTGTATTTGTCTTTTCTTCTTTTGATTATCTTGACTCTGTACTCATCATTAATTAATTGACTTGTAATGATTTTTTCTTCTTTCTCTTTTTTTCTATCTTTATAATCTACAATTCATTATTACTTTTCATTTTTTCATGATGGATCACATTGTGTGCTTTTGATGGTTGAGAAGTTGTTTAATCTTAAAAGACTTGATTTCAATTTCATAGAATGTAGAAAACTAATTCTTTCTTTTCTAATTGATTCAAACGCATCTTTTATATATCTTTTGAATGCCTGATATTTATAAGGAAGAAAGAAGAAAGTTATATATGTAACACATTGTTCTTAATAAAGTGCGTAAAATATATAATTTAATAGTTTTGTTCAATAACAATTTACCTCATCTTTTCTTCGATTTCCAAGAGTTAACAGATTTGTTTGAGTAGAAAGACCAAACTCATTGACCCATGAAAGAATCTTACAATTTTTTATTTTTACTTTTTAGTTATTTGATAAAATATTATATTAGGGTATTTTACATTACAAGCACTTCAAGTTTTAATATTTTTATTGAAAATAAGATAATTAGAAATTATTGCACTTCCATGAGATTATTTTAAATTATTTAGCTTAAATTATTTTAACTTTAATGTATTTAAATATAGTATTTCATAACTTAAATAATATATTATTAAAATTTAACTTTATTAAATAAAACTCTATTAAACTTATTAAATATTTTTTTCATTATATTTTATTAAATTAATTAATTAATTTAAATCAATCCAACTTAAATAACTTAAACAAAATAATAAATCATACTGTAATTAAATTAATTACTTTTATAAAATTTAGATTTAATTAATTTTTTCATTTTGTAGCTCACAACTGAAGCAGATTTGTAGCTTGATTAGGATAAACCTCCCTAGTTGTAGGTTGAATAGGAAGAAGTCAAAACTAATCCTCCAAAAACTAGTTTCTCGAATGTTTGCCAGATTTTCATAGATAGATTGTATTCTCTAATTGATTTCCTTCAATCTATCCCGAATATTTTTCTTTGTGTGTGCATTGAGATACATGCTCTTCCAACTGTGAAATTTGCACACTCAGATCATAAATCATCTCACTCTGCTTTTCACTTTTCTTCAACAAATTAGATACAATCCTCTTTAATTTCTCATTCTCTTCTTGTACTATCTCTGAAGCTTTTCTTGATTCCCGCATGAAAGGAATCACTCCCTAAATTTTTTCAAGCGTGAGCAGTAGAGACATTATCTACTCCATAATTTTGAGCCGCTCCTTCTCATCCTATCTATTCAACTCCAAAAAGTGTTCATCATTCACACGCCTCCCAATTTCTATAGCCTCTCCCTTGATTTTCATTATAACCCTCAACTTGTTGAAAGCCCTACACATAAAACCCTTGGAAAGCCAGCTGAATTTTCATAGCCATTGTACTTTCATCCATATCTGACACCTTTCTAGATTTGGGGGTCTCATAATCCATGAAATTGACTATAATTATGACAAATTTCTTGGGCATTACCTTGGGCACATTATCTGATTTTGTTGGATAAAAATTATGCGATCGTCTTTTACGAACTCAATCACAGCACCCCCGAAACAAAGGATTATCCATGGCAAAATCAGCCAAACCTATTACAAAAAGCAAAAAATTCAAATCAAGTAGTCTGTAGCCCAAATATCTAAAACCAAATGCTCCTTAAGAATCTAAGAATCCTTGTGTTAATTAGAAAATGGTGGGAAGAGAGGGTTTCTATGAATGTTTTATGGGAACACAATGAAAGGTTTGAGCATTTCTGAAATGCCTTATATTAATTTAATTAACTCTAATATCATTTTTAAAATAATTTTCCTTTAAATTAAATATTAAATTAAATAAACTTTCATAAATTGATTAAATTTAATTAAACTTAATTAAATTATATTTTTGCTTCTCGCGATTAGGGGACAAGGAGGATCAAGTGTTCTTCATTTTGACTCTTCAATCCACTTTGCAGTTTGTATCGAATTATTGTATTATGAACATTGTATATATTATTTATAAATTATAAACTGGTTTGAAGGCTCATCTAGGAACGAACTAGGAAGAAAACACGAAATCCTCGCCCATTACAAAAAAAATATTACAATGTATTCTATGGATCTACTAGTCATCAAAGATAGTAAAATCTTTCTACAACCATCCCAAAAACTAAAATATATGTGATCAGATAATAACATTTTGACCAAGCTACTCATGCCCATTTAGCATTCGAAGGTGATTATGTTAAAGTTAAAGTCTTACAATTAAGCGTTGTTGTGCCCATCACCTAAACCTATTTCAAAACCAATCGACAATTCAACATCAGAAAAAAAGAACTACCCTAAATGTCACACTCATTTTTTCATGGGGTACACAAAATTGGCACAATAACCAATAGCCCAAATTTAAAATTTTAATGTGGGATTAAGACTACTATATCAACTTGCCCTACACCAAAAACCATGAACTTGAGGGAGGATATAAACCTTTAAACAAAAAAAGTGAACGTCTGAGAATTATTATTCCATGTTAGAGGGGTCCTGATGTAATGCCCAGGTCCAGTTTTTACCAACAGTCAGCTTGACTATGCTCTAAGGTCTCTTGCTCAGACCTTATAGGGTATTGTTTCACCCTAGCTTGAGGAAGTCACTAAGATCTTTACCTCAAGTGCCCTAGACCAGGCTTACATCGTAAAGCTACTATTTCATGCTATAGAACCCATTAGGATAGGTTCATTCCCTAAGATAAACTGATGGGTCCACCCTGAAGAACACAACAACACGCACTACACACTGAATCCATTGGATATGTTCTTTCTTATTCACAAGAACTAAACTATTACAGGATGATATGATTTGTGTCTATCTTCTTTTCTAACCTATCTATATCCCTCTCTATATCCTATTGCAAAATCTTTTTCAGCTATATATACATCCATCGAATTATCACCCAAAATATCTGAAACTCGTGGACAACTTCAACCACCCTGCAAAGGCAGCCAAACGGAGCAATAAATGACCCTTCCAAAATATGAATAAGTTTCCATGATCCTTTCAATAAAAAAAAACACATAGAGAGTCGTTGCAAGTGACCCAATTGGTCATGAACATCACATCCTGCATTTCCTGGGTCATTAACAGACATTACCAATTGCTAGAGTTGACTTTTTTGAACAGCAGGAACATCATCAATTTCCTACCCCAACAACAAACAAAGACACCGGCCTACATCACCGATGAGCATCATCAATGAACACAAACCAACAAGCATCACCGACGAACACTACCAACAAGAATCACCGACGAACAAGAACCATCGGGCATTGCCAATGACAAACACTAACGGACAGTAGCTTGACTTCTCTCTTAGAAATTTTCCTAACCTTAGGCACTCCTACACCACGTCCCTTGGAGTAGAACTGGGATGTAAGCATGGGGACCATCCAGCAGCTCTGGCCTCCCATTCTGAGTGAAGAGCATCCTATGGCTCGCTTCCCCAACCCAAAATACCGGTATCCTATTAGAATAACTAAGAGGGGGGGTGAATCAGTTAGAATTAGTTTCCTTACAAATTATCCTACAGTCCTAAATTTCTCCAGATGTATACCAAAACAAATTTAAACATATAAAATTCAACTCGGTGAAAATGTATTATGTAATCTTAAACTTTCATCAATAGTGTTTACCGAGTATCAGTAAATTAATACTGTGATTACTGATCTAGGTCAATAAAGTAAGGTGTAAACTAAAATAAAAATCCACAAAATTCATGCACGTTGACACATAGATTTTTAACATGGAAACCTTGCTAAGGGAAAAACCACCAAGGGCCAGTAACCCAAAATATTTTCTCTTTTGAAGTGAGCTCAGTGAAGAGCCAACCCTGTTAAAGGTTACAATGCACACTGTTAAATGTGACCTATTAGAGGATTTAAAACTAACCGTTCTCTCTTGACCATGCATTCACTATGGGGTCAACAAGAAAATAATCAACTTTCTCTGAATGTCATAATAAGGACTTCACTGTCCTACTATCATAATGAATCTCTTGTCTCTTATATAGACATCATGTATCATTTAATTTCCATCTTTCAGATCTTGCCGCTTAATCTCCATCATTGATTTTCTCTCTTGATCCATCCTCGACAGTTGTGTTAAAAACATGATTCAGTCTCTGTCATCTGATCTTCATTGATTTTTAATAACCATTTGATCAAATAACAAACTTTATCTTTTACCTTGAAATCATCAATTGCCAGCTCAACATCTTAGTCGTCCTCAGTTTGATTAAATTTCTCTATCAATAGTTGTGTCGAAAATCCCTTGCTTGGTTATTACTGTGCTTGGTATATACTATGTTTTACTTAGTGTCCACTGTCTCTCAATGTATACAAAACTCTTCATTTTCTGACCGCATAAACATTCTTTGTTCCAGATCTTCAATTCACAACAAATTTTTTCCACCATAATAATACTCAAATAAGTTGACATCAATGACAATACATTAACTGATAATGTTTATCATCACTTGTACAACCTGGTTGAATATCAACAAATGACTTCAAACATATAATTAGTTATAGTTCATCAATCTCTCCCTTTGGCATTGATAGGTGCAACACAATATGAAATATGCAATATAAAATGTCATACAACAAATACAAAACTTATGTTCTACAACTGCAACAATTCTTTAGCTCTCCCTAGCTTGAATATAAACTATGTTAGTATAAACAAAAACTCACCATGCAGACTCTCCCTGTAGTTTTGACTTTTCAGCTCTTGAATCTCTCTGTAGATTAGATATGTCTCTCCCTTTCTCTTTTCTCCCTTTAGTGGATAGATATTTCATTGATCAACTTTTCTCCCTTTACATTTCATGGATATATCTCTCCCTTTGACAACAATGCCAAAAAGAAATATGCAACTCTTCAATAGCCAAATAAAATATTTCTGATTTTCAGTACAGTAGGTACCTTTCAGTGTACTGATATCTCTGTGTCAGTCTAGTTCAACTTTTGCATCAACATGATTGATATTCTTATTTTATGTAGTTTTATGCAACCTCCTACTTATCTTAGTTACTAATAGACAAGGGATGAACCCCTAGTCTACCTCACAAGTACTCAAATGTATCCTTCAGTAAGGGTTTTGTGAATATGTCTACAAGTTGTTCTTTTGATTGTACATATTCTAGTATCACTTGTGTCTTGTACTTGTTCCCTCAAGTAGTGATATTTTATAGATATGTGCTTTGTCTTTGCATGCATCATAGGATTATTTAAAATATTTATAGCACTTGTATTATCACAGTAAATCATCACTGGATCAAATATCTCCTCATTCATTCCTTTCAATGATTGTTTTATCCATGCTATGTTAGAACAATTTGTAGCAGCAACAACATACTCTGCTTCTGTAGTTGACTGAGATATGCATCCTTTCTTCTTTCTTATCCAAGTAACTACTCTTTCTCCAATAAATAATGCTCCACCAATAGTGTTCTTTCTATCATCTATGTTCCCAGCCCAATCAGCATCAATATAAACTTTCAATTCGAACTTTCCTTATCTTTTATACCATAGTCCATAATCCTCAGTATTCTTCAAATATCTAAAAAAAACTTTTTACAGAAGTCATATGTGATTCTCTGGGATAAGTAGAAAATATTGCAACTATTCCAACTACATCTACTATGTCAAGTCATGTGTGTACAGCATGCATCAATTTACCAATCATAAATCTATACAAAGTCTGATTTACCTTAGGTGCTTTGTCTTATTTTACTAGTTTGCATCATGTCACCATAGGTGTTCCGACTGGTTTTTATTCCTCCATTCTAAATGTCTTTAGTACTTCCTGATGCACTAAAATTGATTCTATGTTTGAATTCATTTGTTGATATTCAACCGAGTTACAAAAGTGATGATAAACATTATCAGATAATGTATTTTCATTAGTACTATCAACTTATTTGAGTATTATTATGATGGAAAAAAATTGTTGGAAATTGAAGATCTCGAACAAACAATGGTTATGTGGTCGTAAAATGGAGAGTTTTGTATACACCGAGAGACAGTATACACCAAATAGAATACAATGTATACCAAGCACAGTGATAACCAAGAAAGGGATTGCCGACACAACTATTGATAGAGAAATTTAATCAAACCAAGGCTAACTAAGATGGTAAGCTAGAAATTGATGATTTCGAGGTAAAATTTAAAGTTTTTTATTTGATCAAATGGTTAATAAAATTTAATGAAGATCAGTTGATAGAGATTGAAACATGTTTTAAACACAACTATCGAGGATGGATCAAGCAAGAAAATCAATGATGGAGATTTAGCGGCAAGATCTGAAGGATGAAAATTAAATGATACATGATGTCTATATAACAAACAAGAGATTCATTATCAATAACATGATGCTATGATGTACACATGCAAATTTTATGAATGACTTATCAAACTGGTTAAAGATGTTGGTCCATAGAGAGGGGGGGTGAATCAGTGGACTATGATCTCATTTAACACTCAACCTCTAAATCTGATTCAACTCGGTAAACTATAATTACTGCACTCTAGACAATATGCAACCTTGAATAATTTAAGCAGCATCATATACACATATCATCCACATAAGATAATGATGCATTACCACCAGATTTAACGAGGAAACCTAAATTAGGAAAAACCTCTGTGGGACTTGTCACCCACAAATAAAATACTCTTTTGAAGTATGCTCGGTTAGGAGCCAATCCTATTAAAGATTACAAAAACACATTGTTAAATGTGACCCGGTCAAGGGATTTCCCTCAGATCTGTTAGGATCTTCACTCTGTTAAAAGTGGCCTGATAAAAGGACTTAAAACACTCTATTGGAGTGTCACCTATCTCTAGGGTTTACAATAGGATATCTATATCCACTCGGTTAAGAGTTTTTTAGATACAAATGTGAAACACACAATAAAACTTGATCTATTAATGCAGAAATTGTCTTCTACCATTTGCTTGATCAAATCCTTTTTTTCTCACTTGGTCTGCTGGATTTAGTATCTCATCACTTCTTCAATAACTCTTCCATCAATCATTCATGGTTTCTATTCAGAGTTCAGAGTTTAGTCTTCTTCCTTTCTCTGTATCACTTGGTGACTTCTCTTCTGTCAACCTTTTTCCTTCCTTCTCATTAAACAACCAGCAACCTCTTCTCATTCGTGTAACTTCATTTATATAGACAATATTTTTCCTCTTAATCTCCTTGGTTAGGTTTCCCACAATTCAATCTTAGCCACTCAATCATTCTTACGATTTCTTACCGCTCGGTAAACCGCCTGACTTTTACCTTGGGACTTGATCCCTTCTTGGGACTCACAACATATGTTTAGCTGCTTAATCTTTGCCTTTGATCTTCGTCTTGATTTCTTTGGTTCATGGATCTTGTAACAAACTTCTTCCTTCCTTATGGAATCTTCCAGCTCATCATGATCTATCTTAGATTCGATCTTATCATTAACTTCCAACAATTGTTCCTTGTTCGGTTATTGACTTTATGACTCGGTAACATGAACTTTATTGCTTGGTAACTAACAACACTTAGTAAATAAACTTTCTTGGTGCCTTTGCATGAACTCGGTACTTGGTAACTATGATCGAATAGAATTTCCACTCAGTGACTATTTTTTCTTGGTGCTTGATTCTACTTTCTTTACCGACTGCTCCCTTTGCTTCCATTACCGACTGACTTCTCATACTTGGTAGTCTCATTCATTTCCTTTACCGACTTGACTAAACTATGTTACCGACTATGTCATCATGAAAACAATGTAGAAAAAAATTATACCAATCATCACTGAATCATTGTCTGATCTATATTAGTTGCCCAGTTAAGTTCTTCAACACTTTCATCTTTTCACTTGCTCTCTTTCCTTGTCTTCCTCAACTTGTAGTTTACTCCAAATGATATGGAAACTCAATATGAATCAGAAATCAATTGCTTCACATTAATGACAATATACAACTGATCTAAGAGTATTCTACAACTTTGTATACCTCTAATCTCGGTCTTCATCATCATCTCATCATGTGAATATCAGTTGGTTAACAATCTCCCTCTTTGACATTGATGGCAACCTTGGCAATTGATGATGGCAACCTCGGTCTTTTCTTTGTATCCTTCTTTTCTCCCTCTGGGCTGATTCTTCTTGTGAGTTATTCAAACTCCCTCTTTCATAATAATTCTTTCTTTGTGTCCCTCAACACTCTTGTTTCTAACAATCATCAATTCACAATCTCCCTCTTTGACAACAATGTCAAAGTGCCATACTTCCTGAGAATATTCAGGTAGTGAATCATACCTAGCATGTACTAATAGCTCTTTTCATACATCATTGTTTCTTTTCCTCCTTTTTTCACAACTTCAGGCATCACCTCAAGTGTGAAAGCTTGCATCAACTCAGAAAAAAATAGATATTCTAATAAGTCCTAGAATTGATGCAGCATGCAGCATGCATTTAGTGAATGTTGGGTAGGGGTAGGACTCCTAATTTACCTCTTAGATACTCAAAAGCATCCTTCGGTAGTGTCTTAGTGAATAAATATGCGATCTACTCCTTTGAGCTTACATATTCCAACATCACATTCTTCTCTTGTACTTGTTCTCTCAAATAGTGATATTTGATAGAAATGTGCTTGGTCTTAGAATGCATAACCAGATTATTTGATATATTGATAGCACTTGTGTTATCACAATAAATAGTAACTGGATCACTAACCTCTTCATTCATACCTTCAAGTATTTGTTTGATCCATACAATGTTTGCACAATTCATAGTTGCAGCAACATATTCAGCCTCGGCAGTTGACTATGAGATGCAACTTTGTTTCTTTCTCAGCCATGTTACTAATCTATCTCCCAAAAAGAAAGCTCCTCCACTTGTACTTTTTCTATCATCAATGTTCCCAGACCAATTAGAATCAGTGTAGACTTTCAAATAAAATTCTCCTTTCTTTTTGTATAGTAACCCAAAATCTTCAGTGCCTTTCAGATATCTCATTATTCTTTTTACTGCAGACATGTGTGTCTCCTTTGGATTGGAAGAAAATATTGCAAGAATCCCTACAGCATGTGAAATATCAGGTCTACTATGTACAACATACTGTAACTTACCAATCATTGATCTGTAAACTGTGTCATCTATTGCCTGTGATTCATCTTCCTTTGATAATTTACATCCAGTGGCCATAGGTGTTCCGACAGGTTTTGAATCCTCCATACCGAATATATTCAAGACTTCCTTGATATATTTTGACTGTGTGATGTAAATCCCATCCTTGGTTTGCTGTATCTGTAATCCAAGAAAGAACTTTATCTCTCCTATCATGGACATTTCAAATTCCTTTTTCATCTCTTCAGCAAATGATTGACTCAATGTGTCAC